>NCKU01000118.1:0-61675 GCA_003675995.1 Dinothrombium tinctorium | reverse complement strand
TCACAAAAAACACAAAATGGGCGAAAACTTCACAAAAATCACAAATTTTAAGCCAAAAAAATTAAAAATGAACAAAGCTTATCAAAAGACTGCGAATTAAATAATTAAGAAAACAAATTTAACTTTTCGCAACATAGTTAAATGTTTACATTTCCGCAATTTAAAATTAGATGATCAGCTAGTTTCTCTTTTTTCTAAAAGTATTTGACTCAATCAATAAAATAAATTTCGACTGCAAAACGCTTAAAATGCTAAACAAATGATAGCAAATGTAAAATGGCTTCGTTAAATTTATAAAAAAATGTAGTCAAAAAACCCTGAATTCATCACTGACATGAAAACCTTAACTTGTTAATGTTACGTTTAAAGAGAGTATTGAAGTAGTAATGTCCATAGTCGCCGAAAAGGAAAGAAACATCAAGAATCGCTTAAAAAAACTTCGAAAATTGAAACAATAACAGCATCTTTTTTAAGATCAATGCAAAAATTAGAACATTTATCAAGATTAAAAATTTAGATTTAATTTGTTAACTTCAGAAAAGAATCCTCTTAACCACAAGTTAAAAGCTTTTTATGCTTTTTTAGAATGGTTTATGTGGAGGACTTCTTTAGAATGGTTTATTTTTAATATACTAGTCCATCTTGCGTGACTTGCTCACAATTTACCAAAAAAAACACTCGAAATGTACAATTTTATTAATTGTAATTAATTTCTCGATTACACTTTGAAAAAAATCATCACAAAAATGTCACAAATTTTTAGAAAATCTCACAAAATAGTCACAAAATTTTACAATTTTTTCTAACAAAATTTTCACAAAATTCGGTCTTAATTTCACAAAAATTTACCACCCTACTAATAATACAAATTTGAAGAGAAGCGCCGCCTTCTACTAATAGTTTTGACAAAACTGTTAAATGAATTGAAATTGACTGTAAATATCTGATATTGAAATTTGCTATCAAAAAAAAGTTTGAGTAATGTTTTTTAGCAAGTTTCACGAGTGAAATACGCTATTAATCTCCTAATGTCTGTCGGTCTGTCTGTCTGTCTGTCTGTGCACAATTTAATTAAAGGTAAGAAAGGTAAATAAGTGGATAATCTATCAGGTAGGAAGGTGTCAAATTTTTAGAATTTATATTTTTGTTATAAAGAAGTTTAAATTGAGTTTAATGTGAGAATAGGACGAACTGAGGGGTACAGGTGTGCAAAAATTGCCGAAATTTTAATTTTCTTAATTTGTGAAATAAAATTGTGTCAAAAGTATGTGAAAATAAAATCAACTAAGGGGTACAGGAATGCAAAAATGGCGAAATTTTCAATTCACGTAATTGCCTATATAAAATTAATCGGAATAATTTTTGAATACAAGAGACCCAATGAGTGTTTATTTATATAAATCTTGCATAATTTTTATTTTGTAAATTAAAATTGATTTAAAAATTGTCCAAAGTAAGTCTAGTTAATTTAGTTAACGTTAATTTTTTGAAACTCGCCTTAATACAGTTAAATACTGTCTTGTTAATAATGTTATCTCTAAAAACATTGCTTTATTGAAAAGCGTCTTTAAACTTTACGAAACTGATTGAGGTTTTCAATAACTTAAAAATCGAATTTGAAAAGATTCATTTTACGTGCTAAGAAGCATGTTGAAGTGAATTGACACGATTCGCACATCACGTCAATGTACCGTGCGTAAATTAACCCTTGGAGCGCCTGAATTGTTTTGAAGAGCATCGAAACCCTGATTCTTATTGTTTTAGATTTTATTTGAAACACTTTTCGAGCCGCATTCATGAAAAGCTGAATGTTTGCTGGAAAGTGCCATGATAAGTAATCATACAAGGTCTCATCGAACTTCAGCTTGCACAAATAATTTTTATCATCTCTTTTTATGAAATTTATCGGAAAATTGAAAATAGTAAAAAAATTGTTATTTAGAGCAAATTTTTTTCCAACCACCGGCAAAAATCAAGAAATTATTTCGATATCAAATCTATTGCATTTATTTTTTTCACAAAACTTTTTGATTAAGATTTAACTTTACAATAATTAAGCCCTGAAAATTATACTCATTGAGAAAATGAACAAATAAGACTGAAATAAGCAAACTTTAAATATTATACATAAAATCTAAAAGATTAATTCCTCTTAAAAACTTTATTTTTCAAGTTTTTATAGAATTTGTAATAGCTAAATTTAAATTTGCTCAATCACCTCATTTTTATCTCTTGATTGAATCACTTGATTAACTGCGTTTGAAACGTATGAAATAAAAGTGTGCAATGGTTAATACCAATAGCTTCGAGCGGAAAATTCCTGTAAATTGCAATCAAATACAAATATTTTAAATCTCTTTAAATAACACATGATTTAGAAGTTAACCTTCTCCTTGATTTCTTCCAGGTTCAAAAGCGTTACATTCGTTAAATGTTGTTTTTAAAGTGTTCACTCTTCTGCCTGGCACCATGTCTGAACGTGTGTTAGATAGTTTGAAGCAAAACAAAAATTTGAGTGCGAGCGAATTCATGAGAGTTTGGTCAACATATGATTCCGAAGGTAAAAATGCCTTTTGTTTGCTCGTTTCTTGTCTAGAACTATATAAAAAGTATTTTAATTCACCTCTTTGTAGTCTTATTTAATCATAAATCATGAAAGTACCTTCTTCTTAATTGATTTTCAAATTGAAAACGCTGCCATTTAATATCAATGATGGCAATTGAAGTAAAGTTGAAGTAAATCTGCATTTAAAAATTACGTAAATTCTTTTTGAAATTTATAAATTATTTTTATAAAACAATGGCCATTAGTTTTCGATAAAAGCAAGAATGAAAATGAGAATGATGAAACATAAAATGGATTAAAAGTAAATTTCGCTAGAAAGCTGAAAATCTTTGGCTTTCAAAAACAAACCTTTGCGACTTTGTAAAACCAAATCTAAACGTGTTTAATTTTTTTCTTTCAACGTTCAGTCTAAAAAACAATGTATTCATGCCTATGTAGATAAACAACTATTGATATCTTTTCTATTCGAAATCTGAATTTATTTTCATCGGTAAGAAAGAAAATTAGTAATTTGTCTGATGCCATGTAAAGCAAGTATAAAAAACGCATAAATGCAATGAAATAAATTAGCATGATTAATGAACAAATCTCATATTTGAAAACAAGTTAAAAAATGTTATTATCTTGATTTTCCTTCATTAAATTTGCATGAATATTTTGCAAAAAGTGTCTTTGAATCAAGAAATGAGTGAAGAGAATAGTTAAGATCTTAGCTTAAACTTTTTAAACAACTTTTGATTTAGTAATGAATGATCTTTGATGTTTTCACTTCAATTAATTGATTTGTAATAGGAAAAGGATTCATCGAAGGCGACAAACTAGACAGCTTTTTAGAGGATTTTGTCACAAAAAATACTAAAACTGTAAGTGCACCATCACTTAGCGATTATTATCTTCGATTTCACTACTTCGTCATTTCTGCTAATTCTGTTTCTATTTTTACATCTAAATCTTCAAGCCCAATAATAATATCATTACTTCAAAAGATTTGTTTTAGTTTCTATGTTACATAACTGTTTTAAAGCATAATAATTTACTTTGGCAAGCAGAAATCTCAGTGAAGTTATTTATTCGTTAGATCTTCAAAACTTTTGCATCTCTTCCTTTTGCCAATCAGTTGCTTTTGCTTAAATCTCGATTCATTGATCATCAGTTTGTAGACAATTTGATATTTTTAAATAAGCAAGAACTCTATGCTTCTAGCTGATTTTTATCATGAGTGCTTATTTATTTAACTAACACTAAAATCTATTTAAATTTAGCCTCTTTCTTCCGCTCAATTATCACAATTAAAATCATCAATATTGAAAACAGCGGACGAAAATAAAGATGGAAAAATTGATATCAAAGAAATCGCACAGATTTTGCCATTGGAAGAGAATTTTTTACTTTTGTTCAGATTTCAAAATCCACTGAATTCAAATGTTGAATTTATGAATGTGAGAAAAAAATTTTTCTCTTGACTTATTCTTATAAGTTCTGCTTCAGATTTGGAAGAAATACGATAAGGACGGAAGCGGAGCTCTTGACAAAAAAGAACTAAAGGTATTCAATTTTAATGAAAAACTTGAACAATTTAAGAAGTGTTTTCAAAGATTGATTTATTTTTGGTTCAATTATTTTCTTTCATGAATAGAGCTTTTTGAAAGATTTTCATAAAAAGGCAAAACGAGAAGATTTGTCTGAAGAGAATGCAAACGAATATGCGACTGCTATTTTACAGCTTTTTGATTCAAATAAAGACGGCATGTTACAGATCAATGAAATGGCGAAGTAAGTTTATTCACCTATTGTTTTATCAATTTCATTGATTTCTTATTGTATCGCTGTATTCAAGATTGCTTCCTGTTGAATGCAATTTCCTTAGTAATGTAAAACTCGATACAACTCAGAGCATAAAAAGAAAAGACATCGAAAAAGTTTTCGATTTATACGACAAGGTGAAAACAAAGAAAATATTGCAATTTTGTGAATTTTTGTATCAATTGCAGAATAAAAGTGGAACTATTGAAGGAACCGAGCTGGATGGATTTCTTAAAGATCTCTTAGAGATGAGAAAGATGGTAAATATTTGCTAAACATTTTTTTCGCATAAATTAAACTTTGAATAAATGAATTGCTAATCTCAATCATTCAAAACCTTAAGCTTTCGATTAATTTTCATGGATAAAAGTGTCAATTAATTTATCTGAATTTACATTTGCATACAAGTTGCTCATTACTTCACTTCAATTTTAATATTATATTTGAATTTTCTTTTGAAACTTTTTCACTCATTTGCAGGCATATGACGCGAATGAGTTGCAAAAATTGAAGAGCATCATTTTAGAAAGTGTCGAAGACAATAAAGTTACGAAGAAAGATTTGACTATAATACTTCACGCTTTTGCTGCCTCTAAAAAAGAGAAGCAGACGAAAATTTCTTTTCTTCAACGCTTCAAACAAGGCTTTGTGAAAAAAAGATGAATTTTAGGTTTCTTATCAAGAGAGTACTTCAATGGACAAAAAATTTCACTTCGTAGCTGAGTATGCTTTACATATACGAAACTTTTTTATCCATAGAAGTAGAAAAAACTCTTTTGTAATCAACGATAATTCCAAGAAACGAGAACTCTTTTACTTTAACTAATAATTTCATGCGTTTAAACATACAATTTAACAAATTTTCTGATAATGAAACGCTACTTTTTTTCAATGATTTAATCCGATAACCGTTTTTATGAATAAAATTAATAAAAATAAATTTTTAAATAAATACTCGAAATAATGTTAGTTTTGTAAGGATGTTCAATGAAATTCTAAAATCGTTTAAAAAACAAAAGATAACAAATTTTGTTAATCAACTTAAAGTAAGACGATTTTTTTACAAATCAATTCACTTTGAGAATATTTTACTTTTTTATTTTCCGTGAAACCTAATTGGATCTGATGAAAAACGGTTCATTATTCTTCTCATTGCTGACAAATTTTCTGAAAATTCATACATAGTGAGTGCTTTCAACTCGGCTGCCGTTGAATTGCTGAGACGCTTTCGTTTCATGGAAGATTGCATTGCTTTGCGAACCTAAATATTGAGTAATATGAATTAATTAACTAATTAAAAGTAAATTTAAGCATACCTCATGGTTAAGAAAGCAGTAAAGAGTTGAAACGGCAATACCTTGAAGTGATTGAATTGTTGCATTAATTATTATATAAGTGCTTTCTAATTGTGGACTCGTTCCTCTTGGATTTATACAGAACACAAGATGCTCTAATCCTATTTTTCAAATTATGCTTTAAGTTTTTTTGACAGTTCTAAGCTTTTAGTTTACCTAAAAGCGGTATTAAAAAAGCAGTGGCTTTAATCATTTTAAAAGCTTTTTTCTTCTCAAGACTTCGACTTAATTTAGAGATCAATAAACGAATTATGTTTATGAGGAAGAGAAAATTCAGAGTTAATGCTATTATCATGGGTCCAGTGATAATCCAAATGAGACTCGATGTTCCGTAACCTTTCCAACATAAATCAGCGACAGGATGATTTCTGCTTTCGCTAATAATTATCCAAATGCCGAGAAGAACTAGTGGGATACCCCACCCAATGAAATAATACACTTTCATCAAGTGTTTATTCTTATAGAATGGAGTAACATAGAGAGTTGTATGCAACGACAGACCTTCGATAAACATCCAATACACGGTTGATATAGAAGCATATATTCCAATACCTTTCATCAATTTACATAGAAACGTCTTCATTAATAGAAAATCATTAGAGTGTTATCAATCAAAAGTCAAACTTACGCTATTCAAGAAATGTGTTGTGTGACTATAGTCGTCTGTTTCAGGAATGAATAATGCGTGACTCGATACAAGCGCTAAAATCATTGATTGCAAAAGTAAAGCAATACAAAGATTTTTGTGTACAGTGTTCCTCTCACACCGAAGAGGTCTAAAATACAATTCATTCATTAATTTTAAATTGAGCATTTTTAAAACGAACTTAAAAATGGAGAATACTACGATTGAGATGACGAGACAGATGACCGATGCAGACGAGCATGTCAAAACCAAATATCTTAGAATTGTTGCGAATGTTGATCCATTTTCGTTTGATATATCATTCTTAATTTAGAAATTTTTTAAAATCATTAGAACTTTTAATATTTTCATTTACCTCAAAAGCCTGGAGAAGGTCGAAACACTGACTATAATTTGTCCAATTGTTCCAATCCCATGTTCCATTCGGCGCACATTTCCTAATTGCAATTAGTGGCGAGCTTTGGTCAGATTTGTAGTTATTAAGCGATTCTTTAAACACAATTGTACAAGGAACAGAAACCATTTGACCAAAAGTGGTAGGAGGCCAGCAGAATATATCATCCCATACAGGGGGACACATGGCGGCTAGAAAAATAGACATAATCATGCATGCTCGATGAAGACTTACTTGAATTGAAAATTTCTCGATATTTTTGGTAGCATTTCACTGATTTTTCTTCAGTAATATTCAAATCCATCGATCAGTGAAGAAAGAGGAGATGAATTGGAAGGATTAACGTAACACAATGGACATAAAAACTGAGTTCGCGTTAAAGTTATCCAGAAAATACAAATTCTTTGGCACGCATGAATTAACATTGTTTTCATTAAGTCACAACGCTGCAACTTTGACAAAGCTAAAAAGTGTCAAATCATCGGCAAGCGATTTAATGAATGACTAATTACATAGATTCAAGTAAGACTTCTATTCTGAATTGTTTTCGATAATTATCAAAGTAACGCATTAATTATAACAAAAATACGCATCGACTTCATCAGAACCTTATGCTTTACTCCGAAACTTATTCGACAACGTCAAAAATGTTGATTTATCGTGGAACAAAGCAGCAAAGCGTAAAATGTCAATGTAATCTTTTATCGCAATCTATAATTAGGAAGCCACTAGAGTCCATTCATTAATTTTTACGTTCAGCGAATAACTTTTTGCTACTCATAATAAGCTTTACATGTTTCTATCTTTATAACTTCTAATGAATAATATCTAATTAAAGTTTAAATGATTGATAAATTAAATTTTAATTTGAAAATTTCCACGAGTCAAAATATTTTTCAAAGCACTCTAAATGAAGATCAATAACTGAAAAGTGTCTTTTATATAATATTTAAACTTTTAAAATTTTCAGGTGATCCAATATTTAATTTTCCATAAAAGCCTCTAAACTTGAAAAATGTTTTTTGAATTTAATTTTTTAAAAATCTAAGATGCAAAGTATCTTTCTTTTTCGCACTTTTCTTTGATCATTGTTCTCCAAAAAAAAAAGAAAACTTTAAACAAGTTTTCCTTAAGATAATTCAGTTTTTTTCCTACACTGACTACACGGAGCAGAAAAGATTTCTCTTTATTTCTTGGTCTAGTTAAAATTATATTTTAAATACATGACCGCCGCCTGAGTTCCAATTAAAAACGACACCATAAACCTTCAAGTAAAATCTTTATTAAAGGTTCAAGCTTTTTCGGGCCTGGCCTAGAGAGCTGGGGTTTAAGGTGTTCGTAAGATTAATTTGATAAAACCACTTGAAAATGAGTTTGAATCGGTAGATTCAAAGTTACAAGTTTTCATAGAATTTAACTTTAAAGAATGTTTCAACTATGCTGCTGAATTAAAGCATGTCAATAAAATGCGCGTTAATACCGACAGATTGCTACGAGAAAATACTCTAATTACAATCAAATATAACTTTTCATTCATTTTTTTAAGCAATAACGGATGAATATTACATTATATAGCTTAATATCGAGTTGAATTGATCAGATGTAACATAGTTTGTATGATGTGATGGCAATGAATCAATTTAATGAAAAATGAAAAAATTCAACGGTCGTAATTCAGCTGTTTTTGAGAAAAAAAAATCATCGAAACACGAACTCAAAATAAACTCATGGAAAAATTTGATAGTACTATTGCACAAAACAAAGCTATCAAAGACAATAATGGAAATTTTACACAGTGAAATGTTATTTACTATAATCATTTTAAAGCGTTTCAATGGAAACTGCAATGCTTTGATAATGCGACAAAACGTAAAAAACGTATGAACGCATATCTAAAAATAGTCCGTTCGATTTGCTCTAATTAGTTTTTGTTAAAACGAAGTTTTCTTTCCGTTTTTAAGTTAAATTCTTTTGAAAAGAGTCGACAAAAAAAATTATTTTTCGAAATCGGAAACTTTTTAAAGATGAGAAAAGCAAAAAGCGATTCTAAAAATATTGGGTCGACAATGAAGACGTAATTACGGAACATCGCTGAAAACGTCATTTGTTCGTCGAAAGATGGACGGGAAGCAGTCGACGAGTGATGCGAAAGTGGACTTCTCGCCGAAAGCCCACTGTTTGGATGCAATCACTAAACTCGACTTCTGCAACACCAGACTTACTGAGTTTCCATTTCGCGTGCTTCAAATCAACACTTTGCGAATACTCAATTTGTCGCAAAATTTAATCGATAGCATTCCGAATCACTTTTTTGAAAGTGGCGATCATTCGATTGCTCAAGAATCGATTGAAAGGAACATTACTTGTCAATGGCGACAGTCTCTTCTCGAAGAGCTTTATTTGCAGGACAATCGTCTCGAAACGGTGCCCTGCTGCTTGTTCGAGTTACCATCGCTTCAATTGCTCGATTTGTCAAACAACAAGTTGAGAACATTGCCGTACGAAATGTGGACTGCAACTAAACTGAAAGAATTGAACTTATCATTAAATTTATTGCGAGAATTGCCGATTAAGCCAGGCGAGGATCCATTGGTTCCATTGTCTGTTTTGAAACGAAATTTATCAAACCTTGATTCTTTAGAAGAAAGGCAAGAAAGCGAAAGCGAAACTGAATCGGAATCAATACCAGAATCAGATTCTTCGAAAATTAATGTAAACCTTAAGAAGAATCAAATCAAACATCTTAACTTTTGGTCGTCAAATGTAGAAGTGGTCAGTGTATCTTTACTCGACGAACAATATGAAATGGATCATCAGTGCAACTTGACTTCATTAAATTTATCACACAATGGTTTCACATCTATTCCACCAAATTTGGCATGCCTAGCAGTTAACTTAAGTCGTTTAAATTTTAGTTACAATTGCCTTTCACGAATGGGTTCTGTTAAGCTTTATCCTGCAAATTTGAAGCATTTGGACTTGTCCCATAATCAGATTTCTTCTTGGATGCAAGTTCAATTGATGAATGAGTCCAACTCATATTGCATGAATTGCTTCAACCCGCGAGTCAACAGTGACAACGGGGTCAAATTAAGTCGTTTCCTCGGCACTTACTGCATTCACAAACAACATAACCGTTTAGATAATCTCCGAACGTTGATAGTTTCCCATAATCAGCTCTCATCTTTGGATGTTGTTGATTCTGAGTTTGACTTTAACGAATTCGAACAGCTTGAGAACGAAGTAAAATTATATCGTCCTCTTAATAAAATATGCTTTCCTAGTCTGTCAATGCTTGATGTTAGTTACAATCAAATAAGAGAAATTCCTTCCAATTTGTCTGAACTTTCCAACTTATCTGTTTTAAACATAAGCGGAAATGTAGAAATTAATCGGCTACCACCCGAAATGGGTCTTCTTAGTAAACTATGGAATTTGAGAACGAATGGATGTAATTTAAGTGAACCATTAAAAAGTATGATCGAAAGCAAAAAGCACAAAACAATGGACATAATCGGATACTTAAAGTCGATATTAGAAGAGTATGTTGATTTGAGTAGTAAAGAAGCTCAACTAATTTTGATTTCCATGCAGTTCAAAACCTTATGCACGTATGAAGTTAATGCTTGTTGGAGTTCAAGGGATTGGGAAGACATCGCTTTTGGAACAATTGCGTCAAGAAGGTACAGGAAGCTATAAGAAAAAACCTCCAGAACATTGGGCCAAAAGAATGGGCAATAAAAATGTGAATTTAAAAACTCCTAAAGGAGTAACTTTATCAACTGTTGGCGTGGACGTTTGCGATTGGACCTATGAAAAAAAGCGAGGAAAAAATTCTTTTGGTCCCGTTACTTTTCGTACTTGGGATTTTGGAGGTCAAAAAGAATATTATGCTACACATCAATACTTTCTTTCAAAACGATCACTCTATCTTGTTGTTTGGAAAATGATTGATGGGGAGAAAGGAGTTGAAAATATCCACCAGTGGCTTGTAAACATCCAGGCACGGGCTCCAAACGCACCAGTTATTATAGTTGGCACACATTATGATTTGATGGGCGAGTTCTTTCCCCGTTTCTATACTGATGATCTGCAACAAATGATCAGAGAAAAATTTATTTATGTTGTTGATCCGGACAAAATTGGATTACCTCATGTTATTGACACAATTGAAGTAAGCATCAAAACGCGTCATAATATTAAGAAACTTTGCAATTTAATATATGATACTGCTTTTGAAATCCGATGTCCTGGAAGTAAAGAGAGATTACTCGAACAAAAAGTTCCAGCTACTTATATAGCTCTTGAAGATGTTATTAGTCACTTAGTCTATGAAAGGCATCTTCAAGGCAAAGATCCAGTTTTAAGGGCCGAAAAATATAAGTCCAAAGTCATGGAAGAAATGAAAAATCGTTATAATAAATCATTCCGAGATATTGCCGAATTGCATCAAGCAACTGCATTTCTGCACGAAAATGGTGTTCTTCTTCATTACGATGATGCTACCTTAAAAGATCTTTATTTTCTTGATCCACAATGGTTGTTTGATTTACTTGCTCATGTAATAACAATTAGAGAAATTAACCCTTATGCAAAAAAAGGTATTTGGTTGGTCTGTCTCAGCTCATAATTCAATTTAAAACTCCCTTTTGTCAGGAATAATGAAAACTGATGATTTGAGACAAGTATTTAAATCTTCCTGTGTTTCTCCCGAAGCCAAAGAATACATTGTAAATTTATTAAACAAATTTGAAGTTGCATTGACTTGGGATAGTCGAACTTTGCTGATTCCATCGCTTCTTCCAAAAGAAGAACATTTGCAAGGAGGAGAAGGGTGTGATGTCAGAGTAAGATTTCATATTCATTTCTCAGAAATAATTACATTTTATGCTATGCTAGATTCCTGTAAGATCTCGTGGTTGGGCTATGCGTAATGCTTATCTAACGGCTCAGTCATCAGCATTGAATGAGGATATTTTATCTCCTTGTCATTTGACTCACAAATCAATCACATTATCTCATGAAAACCTTGTGATAAATGCAGTGAGCAGGCCGAACATGTCTATTTATAGACTTTTTTTAATGACTTATTTTCCGAGTGGATTTTGGTCGCGTTTAATGACTAGAGTTTTAGCTGAAGATCTAATTAATGATATTGTGAAATCGTACTTTATAATTCCGAAGCAAGCTCATTCAGATATTGGGGTTATTTCTTTGTTAAGTCAAAAAGCTGAGTGGAAATGTTGGCAGACCGGTATGTCTTTGCTACATCTTGACACGGAAATATTCCGTGTTAAAGAAGCTTTACCCTCGGTTCCTAACAGTCCATTCGATTACACTCAACAAATCAAATTCCTCGTTCAACAAGAAGGCAACTGGACAGATGTCGAGATCGAAAAAACATCAATTCTTGAGATTTATTTACCGAATCAAATGCTAAACGTAGAATCGCAAGATGAGAATGCTACTTTGCACCGTTATGTTATTGAACCAAATCAAGAGTGCGTTGCGAAATTATTATCGCTCATAGTTGAACACATAGACACATTGTTGGAAGATTGGTATCCTTCATTAGGAACAAGATTTATTCACACATCAGAGGGAAAGTTTTTGGTTACGAGGCTTGTTCCTTGTCTAAGTTGTATGAATCAATGTTTGCCATCCTTTTTTGCGAATTCTGAAGATTTTTTTGACAGCTATAGAAGTTTAGGTTCTGATGAAAGACACGAACTCTCTTCATGCAGTGAAAATTCAGAAACAACTGTTGTTAATGTTTGTGATAGAAATATAAAAAGTCCATCATCTTGTGACAGTGGTATAAGTGATGAAAGCTCCAATCCAAAAAATTCTGCTTTAAAGTTGGAAAATTTTGCTCCAAAAGAAGGAAATGTGGTTTACTCATTTCTTGTAGAAGATTGTGTATGCAAAGCTGCAGAAAGCAAAACTGTTTGTTGTCAAGTTCATGACGAGTTGGACCTTCGAAAAGTTGCACCTGACACTGTGTTTGCTGATTTAGGCGATCAATATCTTATTAAATCGGAAAATATAAAAAGAGGCAAGATGTTAGGAAGAGGGGCTTTCGGATTTGTTTTTCAAGCAAAAGTTAAAACCAAAGATTCTGATAAGACAATTGATGTTGCAATGAAAATGTTACAACCCATTGATCCTGGTCATGAAGCAAGAATATCAGACACTGTAGCATATAAAGCAGCATGGAACAAGTGGGAAAGAGATCCAATGCAATACTCATGCAAGGCATATTGTATCGCTCGCCAAGAATTGAACATTCTTCTCACTCTTCGACATCCCCATATTGTTCCGCTTACTGGCGTTTGTACAAATCCTTTGGCATTGATTTTACCATTAGCTAAATTAGGCTCCCTCGACATTATAATCAAGGACTACAGAAAGGCGAACTTGAGATTTCACCCGGTTGTTCTTCAAAAAGTATTGTTGCAAGTTGCAAAGGCCTTAGAATATCTTCATCAGCAACATATTATCTACCGAGATTTGAAATCTGAAAATGTTTTGGTGTGGGAGATTCCCACTCCAAATAACGCGGTCAAAATTAAATCATTTAATGAAGTGAAAGTGGATGTGAAGTTAGCTGATTATGGTATCAGTCGGCCATGTTTACCAACTGGAATGAAGGGTTTTGGAGGCACAGAGGGTTTCATGGCCCCTGAAATCATGCGTTACAACGGAGAAGAAGAATATACCGAGAAAGTTGACTGTTTCTCATTTGCAATGTTTATGTATGAACTAATAAGTCTTCGCTTGCCTTTCGAGGGCGTCGAAAACGTTAAAGATCACATTCTAGAAGGTGGAAGACCTACTTTAACACAACGAAACACGCTTTATCCATCTCATGTTCTTGATTTAATGGCATTATGTTGGTCACAGCTACCTAAAGATAGACCTAATGCCAGTCAGATCGTATCAATTACAAGTGCACCTGAATTTATACATATGCTCGATGCGATTACTTTGGTGGACAACCATGCTGTGTTAAGTGCCGTTGTTTTGAACCGAAATTCTTTAAAATTGTTCGAATTTTGGATCAGTAGATTGGGAAAGCAAGTCGACTTACTGACTTGTAATGATAATTGCATCGTTGAATACAAAACTGTTGTTGCTCTCAATCATGTTACTATCACTTCGCTTTGTGTGATTCCAGAATCGGGCATTTGGCTTGGTGATTCGAAAGCTGTAATCTACATATTCTGTGATACTGAATATAAGCAACTTAGTTCTTTCCGTCTGGATCCGAATGACGACACCCCTACTGCAGTACAGACAATCAGATATGTATCTACTTCCGAAATAATCGCAATTTCAAGTTCAAATGGTCGACTTTGGTTGTGCACAAAAGATTCACTGCAACTTCGAGAAATACCTAATAACGGAATGCCTTTTCTGTGCCTCGCAGTTATTGGTTACGAATGTGATTGGTTTGAATTATGGTGTGGTCAAGCGGAGGGAAATATTTGCATATACACAATTAAAAATACTATTGTTGCTTCGCAAGAAATTGTTTGCATTTATGAAGAAAGCAAAAGCACTCCGCTCATGCAAAGACTTGATGTTTTTAATCTTGTAAATGATTCAAATCATGTTTGGACATATCTTTGCACAGGTAAAAAAATAATAAATCGCTTCAAATGAAGTAATTTTTCAATGCAGGTTGTATCGTCTATCAATGGAGTATAGAGAACAGAAGTTGCTTACGCAAACTAGACTGTTCCAAGCTTGTACCATGCTCTGAAAGTTTGTTAACCATAAGCATAGAAGATCATCTTTTGCGTAAGTATACACAAAGCCAAACATGATTTTGCAATAATACTTTTTCTGCAGTTGGAAAATGCCAAATAACTTCAATTGCTGTTATGGACAAAGAATTATTTATAGGAACCACCGGAGGCTGTTTGATCGTTGTAGAAGCTTCAACAATGAGACCAGTGACAGTCTTCCGACCTTACGAGGAAGAAATTCAAATTATTGTTCCATTTAAAGCGAAAAATCAATTTGAATTTAATGTAAACAAGGTTGAAAATGAAGAAATGAACCAAAAGAAATTCATATTAACTGTTGGAAAAGGTTTCCGAAGTCTGATTGCAAGATACGTTAATATGCCCGATGAAGGCTTATCGCTAACCACACAAAAAGGCTCATTTGCTATTTTATGGAGTACAGAAAATTGGAATATTTAATACTTATTGTGTGACTGTTGATTGAACTTTTAAAAAGAAAATTAATGCAATAATTTTTTTGTTTATAGGGTGTTGATATTGTAAATAATTAAACTGCAGTGCCTCTTTCGAGGTTCTGTTTAATCTCAGTTGTATATTGACCATAGAATCTTTCTAATTTCTTATTAAATTTCATGTTCCTCTCATTAATATAGTCAATATCTTCTTCGTCATCAAGGATTCGTTTCTTGACACGCCTAGATTTTCGATCGAGTTGTTTATTTAAATCTTCGACCATTCTATCGACTGACGCTTTCGGATCTTTGCGAAGTCCGTGAATAAGCGTGTTACTATCAGCATAAAAAGCTTCTTCGCCAATTTCTTCTTTTAATCTATCGTATTCGACCAAATCCGGTTTAAAGTTTTTTATACTGCGATTATATAATCGAAGTGTTGCGGTTTCATAGTCAGAAAATCGAAGTTCCCCGTTTTTCTTATTGTTTTTCTTGCTTTCATATTTTTCGGCCTCATCTGCCGGTATCTCCAGAAATCGCAATCGATCGTAATCTTCGCCTTTTTCTTTCGCTTCTTCTCGCTTTTTCTCCTCTTCGAGCTTCATTTCTGCCCATTCTTTCTTTTTTAAAAAGTTTTTCGGTAACTGACTTTTTTTGTATTCTTCGACCACTTCCTGATGATTCAAACGACTTCCTTCGTTCTGAAGCGTGTAAAACAAGAAACGATTCAATCGACTTTGAAAAGCATTGAAACGACGATGCAAAACGCAAGCAAGACTTACCCTTTTCATATGCAACTGTTTCAATCGCTGCATTCGTTCCATCGTCTTCGCCATCGGATTGCCTTTCGAACTTTCGCCACCTTCGCAAGCATTCATCGCTTTCATTGAATTCGCAGCGCTCATTTCACGAAAAGAGTTCGTTTTGACAAAGAACGGTGAGTAGCGAAAAGCTAAATGTTCGCGTCTCGATTCGGGGACTTTTCATTGAATACAAACTGAAAGTGAAATGCAACCAAAAATCGCGAAATGAATTTTCAATTGGATTCGCGATTAAAACTGAATTACTGTCCGTCGGTCTGCGAATGGCTCGATGCGAGTGACGGTCTATTTATTGTAGGCACGTACGAACTCATCGAAAGCGGCGAGTGTCCGTCGCTTACGAATAGTCGTTTGGGAAGCTTGGTTTTAGTAAAACACGCGCAAGTAATCGCCGATTACCAATGCGAAAACGGAGGTGTTTTCGATTTGAAAGTGGCCGAAAGACACCTCAAACATCAACTTTGTGTCGCACATTCGAATGGAGTGTTTGCCGTTTACTGGATTCACAACGAAAACATAAGTTTATCATTTGCGGTAAACACACATTCTTCGATGCTAACATGTTTAAATTACTGTTTCGACAATGAAACAAGTTTATTCTTTCTCGGAGATGCTTCTGGTTTCATGCATATTTACCGAGAAAAGGATCAGCTTTTGAAAACTGCCATTTCAAAGTTTGATTATCCTATTTGGTGTACGCACATATTGCCGCTCTCTCCCCAAACGGTTTTAATCTGTATAGGAACTGAAGACGGCTTTTTCAAAATAATTGCTTTTCATATCACTAAAGTAACTCATCGCATTGTTCAAGCAAACAATGATTCGCAATCAGGAGTTACAACGATAAGTTCTATTGACATAAAAAATGAATATTGCGCTGCAATGCAACTCTTCGTTGGTTCCTACGACGAACACATAAGATTCTATACGCTGAAAATTGACTGCGAAAGCGAAGATTTTTCTAACATAAAACTCAACATTACTTTAACAAATTGTTTGAAAATAAGCGGAGGTGGAATTTGGCGAATAACACCAATCTTTTCGATGGATGAATTATATCTTCTTGTTTCAGGAATGTATTCGGGTGCACACATTGTAAAAGATGCTAAAACTATTTTGACGATAAAAAATTTCGATAAAACGAAAGATGAAAAAGAACACTTGGTATATGCTTCTTTAATCGATAAAAGCCTCTCAAATCTTGTCATTTGCTCTTTTTATCAAAAAACTGTATACTATTTTACACAAAAATAAATTTAAAGCAATGGATTTTAAAATTTAAAATGAAAAACTCTTTCAATTAATCATGACTAAAAGCATTATTGACGTACTCATTAGTGGCTCTTGGTTCAACTGGAATGTTTAAAACTATGGTTCTCACTGGCTGCTGAACATTGTTTCTATTGTTAATGTTGTTAACGGTGTTTGATCGATCTTGGTTCTGGTTGATTTCATTTGTAGAAACATTTGCTGTTGAACAGTTCGGCTGATCCGAATCCGGATAAACTGGTGGCGGAACGCCGATTTCTTCCCTTATCGATCTTATTGTTTCTTCATAAGACGGTGGCTTTTCATATGGAAGTGTTCCATGACTATAAGCTATGCCATCAGAAGTGTCCGCATAAATCGTAAAAACATCAGGAGCATTGCTTTCTATTTGAGATGGAATTTGAGTGCGATTAAAATACGATTTTCGAAGTATGCATCCGAGAAATACTAAAAGAATCAAAGCTAAACAGGTTGAAGCAAATATCATCGTAATCTTGTATATTTCAATGGCTGCCTTTGAATCTAAGAGATGAGAAATAGTAAAAAAAGAATAAATAGTTAACTCTTAGTTACTTCTTCTACCGAAGTTATCGCAAACTCCACTTATAAGAGTTTGTCCAAAAGGGCATGAACATCGTCCATAAGGGTAACATACCGACCCTAAAGTAAACTTTGCACATTGTTCGTCAAAATCACATTTCCCACCAAAAGGGACTAGTGAAATAAAATTAATTTCTCAATTACTCAAAATGTAACAAAGAATTATTCAAAGTTTACCAAGTTCATCATAGCATTTATTTTCTACACATATTCGACGCATATTCAAGCTTTCGACGCATTTTTTACGTTCGTTGCATTCTTCATCCAACCCAGTTGTAGGTTTCTCGATCTTATTCTCACATTCATTTTGATCAAATTTTTGCAAACAATCGCAATTAATCGAGATTAGTTTGTTTTCACATTCAAATTTGAGAGCGCACACATCAGTTATATTTTCACATTTCGGAGATGCAATTTGGGTGAAGCTTTCTTCTATACTTGAACCATTAGAAATTGGATTTAAATAAGTAATATTTTCAAATTGACAAAGAACAAGTAAAGAGTTATTTACTAAAAGTATGAACAATTTTGTAATTTTTGATTTCATTTCGTGCATTATTTTTTTGCACTGAATTACTGAATTCAATACAATAAAACGTTCATTTTTTAATGAAAAGCGATAAACAGAACGCAATTGATGATAAAAACCATAGAAATATGCGATAGATTAATGCAATTTTCACGATTCTCTTGTAATAGAAATGCTTTACAGAACAAAGAGAAACTCGAACGCTTCATTTTTTAATTGTTAATTTATCATATTTTCTTTATCCGGGTTCGTTTTATTATCGAAACTGAGTTCTGAAGATAGAAGTCGATTGTTTATCGATTATGTAATTGCATTTACATGTCGTTTAATGTGAACTATATTTTAGTTGTTTTGCTGAAACAAAAAAGCAAAAACATATGGGTCATTTTTTTACTTATTCAAATTACTTTTCGATAAGAATTTGACGTCAATTATTCAGAATAACAGCACAAGCGATGTGATAAACTCAACTGTGAGAATTCACATGTGAAAATGATTAAGGTCATAATTACCGGAGTAATAAAAAAAAATGTGAATGTATTTATGAAACTGTAAGAATATTTCAGACATTGAGATAAGATTTGATTTTCACAAGAGCCCTTGTCTTTTTAAGTCTTCATATGTTTTCTTATTTACCACTCTTCCCTCAGTATCTTCATATTCTTCTTCGTTAGCAGGTTGAAATTTTTCTTTTTGCTTCTCTTCTTTTAATTTTTGCCATAATTTAAGCGCGTCTTCTATATGTGTGACATTGGCAAAGTGGGCTGTGTTCGGTATGCCAAGACATCTCATGCCATGAGCATGTCTCCACTCAGCAAAATGTCGTTGAAAAGCTTTAGGTCCTTTATAGGTTGCATTTCCACAGATTTCACAGGTGTAAGTAATATTCAATCCGTGAAGTTTGTAAAGCCAATATGGGATTGGTTTTCCATCCCATCCGAGAGGAAGGTTCTTTGGATTATAGATAACCTCTGTCTCTTGTTCTTCTTCTGATTCTGATTCAGATACTTCTTCATCCGATTCCTCCCTTTCTCCAGCAGTTCGTGCCTGCTTACGTTGAACATTTTCTTTTGTAGCTTGTCTTTGTTCCGAAAGCAACTCCGAAAAGCGGTATACTTGAGCTTCTAAAGCAGCTATCTCTTTTTGTTTTTCAGTTTGCTTGCTTTTCATGTTTCCAGTTTTTGCTTTAGCATACAATGAAGGATCAATTTCATCAAGTGATTTGTTTTTAGTACTCCACAGACGTTTGGCTCTCTCCTCGAGGTTTCTAGATGACAAATTTAAAAAAGGAAAATATAAAAATTTATTTATTTATTTATTTATCTACTTAGAATGAGAAAGAGAATTTTATAAAATGTATTTACCCGCCGCATTTTAATCCAAGTGCCATAAGAGCAGATTTCAATCGATCCAAACCAAGTGACGCCAGTTCTTCCCAAGATGAGAATGCGGACAAATCTAAGTGCGCGCCTGAATGTGTCAAGGCACTACTTGTCTCTTTCTAAAAAAAAGTTAATCAAATTAATTTAAGTTAGTTTAGTAAATTAGTTAATTGAAGTTAGCAGTTAAGTTACTTACAGGCCACCCTGGAAAAGTACCGATCTCCCACTGTCTTTCAAATTCTAACAGAGCTTTTTCTTTTTGCTATTAATTAAAAATAAATACAAAATAATTAAAATCTAATGATTACCTCATTAATATCTAACAGAGGTTTTACCCTCGCGCAATAATCTTCAAAATATTCTAGCAAAGATTCTAAATAACTTCTGTACTCGGTATTCAACTTTTTATCTTTAGGAATTTCGAATAAACGATCGAAGACAGTTAAGTATGTTAGATAGTCGATTTTTTCGATGCCTTTTAAGTTCAAATATTTGACAAAACAATCGTTTAAATCGAGAAATTTGCCATATCCTTCTTCGTCTGTAAAATCAACCAAATTAACATCAGACGAGTTTTCCCTCAATCGATTGAATTCTTCGTACTCCACAGACATGGGAATGCTGATTTCATTCTGATGCTTCTTATAATATTCTTTTATATTACGAAGTCTTGCGTAAAATTCGGAAAATTCATTGCAGCCGGACATTGAGTTAATTTCTTCTTTTCTCATTCCTTCTTTATCTTCATATGAATCAATCAAAGCTTTCGTGCATTCCATATATCTCTGTTCAAAAGTAAATCGAATTAAAGTTAAGGTTTTTGAAAAGTTTTATTTGGCCAAAAACAAATGGCTACCTTTTAATAGACGGATTATATTTTTATTAATTTAAGTTTGTAAGAGGGTTTAATTATCTTGTTTATACTAACAAAATTTAACAACTCTGCTTTTTGGTGCAATTAAATCGTTTAAAGGTAGCCATTTGTTTTTGATGAGATTTTTAAAAATAGAACTTACATCAAAAAGGTATTTCAATCGATGGTCACTATTTATTTGTTCTCGATTCTAGAAAAAGATGAAATCAGATTATATGAGTAAAAAAAGGCTGAAATGGAAATAGTTTTGCGTTCAAATTTCTAAACGATAGCAATTCTTACGGAGCACTTTTTGGCGAGCATTTCTTTGACCATTGCGTCCTCCAACCGTTCTCTCTCTTCGTGATATCGTCTCTGCTGTTCGATTATTGATTCCATTTCGCAAATTGGCCTCAATTCGATTTTTGTTTTCAATCGTTGCTTTATTCAATTAACTCGTTTGCCGCAAAGGGACCGTTTCTTATTGCGGCTGTTATTGCTTTCAAAGCACTCGAAAAGTTTGAATTGAAGTGAACTCTTATCGTTAATGAAATGAAATACAATAAACTCCACAAAAACTCCCCTTGATTTAATCCGGTTGGTTGCTCGGCAGTGTAAATGGTCACTTGAGAGCCGTCAAAATGTAGTTCTTATTTTCACTGATTTTCACAATTTTATTTTCATCAAAATTCAAGTTTTGTGTTCTATTTCAGTTCAAAAGTTTTTTGTTAATTGAATTACAAATTTTTTCAACATGAGTTTCATTATTTTGAGTTAACATTGTGTGAATAGACAAAAATCAAGCTATTGCTTTATAATCTTTTTAAAAAAATTCAAATTCATTTCACTTCTATTTATTTCTTCGTGCATTCAACTCATTTGTATTTTATTTTATTTACAAAATTCTTGCCACACTTTGTTTCACAAAAAAAAGTTTAGTAAATTCAAGAAAATAACATTATTTTCAAATCGCCAAAAATTAAAAATTTACAAATCCTATCTCGAACTTTATTAGTTTTACCCTAAAAGCAAATTTAACAAGAGATCAATCGCTGTGATCGAAGCAAATACAACACATAAAATCAATAATTATATTCACTCCTTTTTCTCCTTCGGTCTGATGAAGAATATTAAGAATATCGTATAAAGTATAAAACCGAGAGTCACTGCGAATATACAACACATAAAAATGCTTATTTCTGGATGACGGTAGCGGTTTTTGCGCAACCAATTTAATACTTCCTCTTCCACCATCAAATCACCTGTGAACAATAATTATCACCATTTTTCATATTAAGTAAAATCTACCTCTATAAAGCGATGGAAATTTCTTTCTGAAAAATACGAGTGAAGGTAATGTGGTGATGCCGTATTTCCGCGCGTATCTCACGTCACGAATTTTCACGAACATTATATCCAAATCGTCAGCGTCGTCGTCTATTCTTTCCAACTCTTTTAAAGCTTCTTCGCAGTCGTAACAATCGTTTTCGTCTTTATGCGTAAATTTGACAAAACTAAAGTTAAACTTTTTTTTGAACTTAAAAAACTTACAAAAGTAAACAGCAACGAAATCGTTATCATTGATCAGTTTATCCAACATTTTCCTGTTTACTTCTTCGATTTCATCTTTTAACTCGAAAACCTCTTCGCTCGTCAACCAATTTAAAAGCTTCTCTTCTTCGAGTAAATCACCGTCATAAAAGACTGGAACTTTTTTCCTGAAATAAGCCAAAGCTGGAAAGTGATGGACACCCCATTTATGAGCCGCATCGGGATCATTAACTTTCACGAAGTCGATGCCGAAAACATCGAGTTCATCATCGATCTTTTCTAATTCGAACAATACTTCTTCACAATCTGGACACTCATCGTCATAAAAAAGCACAACCAAGAAGGGGGATTCGTCGACAAGCTTGTCGAGCATTCTGCCATTTACATCTTCGATTTCATCCTGTAATTCCCTGTTATCGTCATCGATAAGCCATTCTAACACGGAATCTTCGTTTCTCAGATCACCTTTAAGTAAGAATTAAAGTTTTGCTAAGTCATCATTTAAAAAGTTTTCCATTAACTGACCATCGAAGAGCAGTGGATTTCCGTTTCTGAAGTACATTAGAGCTGGAAATGTACGAATGCCATAGCGTTTGGCCAAAGGTATATCTTGAATTTTGACCATGTGAATTCCATAAATATCGCATTCATCATCTATATGCTCAAGTTCTTCGAGAACAACTTCGCACGCTCTACAGTGTGGCTTATCTGCAATTAGAAAATCTTTTGTATTTTATTGATTAAACAACAACTTACAAAAGAAAACAACAAGATAATGTGTAGACTCGATAAGTTGCTCTAAAAGCTCCCTATTTACAGATTCAATGGTATCCTCTGTTCTTTGTTGAATAAGCCATTGCAATACATCTTCCTCAGCGGAAAGATCTCCTTGGTAGATGCTTGGTGTTTGCTTTTCAAAATAAAGTAAGGCTGGCAAACTTTTGCAACCAAATTCTTCAGCAACTGATGCATCTGATGTTTTCACGAAACTGATTCCATGCCGATCTGTATCTGTATCTATATTTTCCAAATCTTCTAAAATTTTAATGCATTCTTCACAGTCATCAGTATCTGTGAATTTAGTTTAACCATTTTAAAAAATAGCGTTGCTAGCGAAAAAGGTTGTGAGTAAAAAAACTTACAAAAATATACTGCAACATGATCGGTAGACTCTATAAGCTGCCTCAGTGTCGCTTCGTCAACATCTTCAATCTTGTCGAGATTAGGGTCTTTTTGAGAAATTAACCATTCCAAAATTTTCTCGCCTTTCTTCAAATCGCCTTAAATCAAGCATTTAAAAATAGCAACTTGAAAGAGAGATAAACAAACCTGCATAAATGATGGGTTCGTTTTCATTTAATCCTTTTTTGAAAAATACGAGAGCAGGTAATGCGAAGACACCATAGCTCTTTGCTAAAGACATATCCTCAATCTTAACGAATTTTATGCCAGCTGCGTCGGCTTCATCATCAATTTTTTCCAATTCTTCTAAGACTTTATCGCATTGTTTACAATCATCTTTGCTGTAAAACAGGACGGCCAAGTAATTCACTTTTCCCATCAGACGCTCAAACATGCGTTTATTGACTCTTTCGATTGCATCGCTGCTTTCCATATTTTCAGGACGAGTCAGCCATTCAAGAACTTCTTCCTCATCAAAAAGATTTCCTTCGTACTTTATTGGTTTGCCTCTTCGAAAGAATACAAGACCAGGAGGGTTTCTAATGCCATATTTCTTTGCTATCAAATTGTCCACAATTTTGACTAAGTGAACTTCGTAGTCGCCACAATCGTCGTCAATATTTTCAAGATGTTCCATAATTTCATCACTCTCATCATCATTGTCTTTATAAAACAAAACGGCCAAATATTCTTTTTCAGTAATGATCTTAAATAGAATATCACGATTGATATTTTCGATCGTCTCTTCAGTTTTCTGCTTGATCAGCCACTCGAGCACTGCTTCTTCTTCTAATAAATCTCCATCATAAATGCTTGGAGTTCCGTTCTCAAAATAAACCAATGCTGGAAGTTGAGAGATGCCAATTTCTTTCGCAAAAGCTACTTCCTCAGTTTTAACAAAATGGATTCCATGTTTGTCTGTATCATCGTCGATATGTTCAAGTTCTGCAAGGATTTTGTCACAAGTGGTACATTTGTCTTTATCATAGAAGAATACAGCGATATTTTCGATATCCTTAATAATTACTTCCAACATTCTCCTGTCCACTAACTCAATAACATCCTCTTCTTCTCCCTTACTTTCAACTAACCACTTTAACACTGTTTCCTCATCTTTCAAATCGCCCTCATAAAATTTCGGAAACCTTCGTTTGAAAAAGACCAAAGTGGGAAAAGTAACGATGTTGTAATCATCTGCAATCTTCTGTTCAGTTATTTTCACAAAATCGATATCATGTTCTTCGGCGATGTGATCTATGTTTTCAAGTTCTTCCAAAACCTTCTCACATTCGCTACACGATTTGCCTTTTGAAAAAAGGACCGCAACATACGGGGATTTGCTCAAAAGTTTGTCAAGCATTTTCTCGTTAACCTCCTCAATCTGATCAGGTGTGTCTAGGGCTTCTTCAGAGGTAACCCATCGAAGCACTTCATCTGCTTTGTACATATTTCCATCGTAAATTTTAGGTTCACCATTTCTGAATAAAACTAAAGCTGGAAAATGTTTTACTTTGGCCTTATTTTTTGCTAGATTGATATCATCTGTTGTCACAAAAAGAATTCCATGATCATCGGTTTCATCGTCAATATGTTCTAAATTGTGAAGTATTGCTGGACATTCCTTGCAACTATCCGGTGCGAAGAAAACAAGAACATACTGTTTCTCCTCAATTAAATTACTCAGAATCTCGTCCGTAACTTCTTCTATTGTATCTTCAGTCTTTTGCTTTACAAGCCATTCCAAAACCTCTTCTTCCTTTTGCAAATCCCCTTCATAAACAGTTGGTACTTTATTCTCAAAATAAACAATGATTGGCAACTCGTCATTTATTCCGAACTCCTTAGCCAATTTGTCGTCATCAATTTTTACGAATGGAATGTCATATTTATCTGTATCATCGTCAATATTTTCGAGCTCTTTAAGGACAGCAGCACTTTTTGGTGAATCACTGTCATAAAAAAGAACTGCGACTGAAGCCGAAGTTTTTATCATAGAAGAAAGTGTTCGTGAATTGATGTCTTCAATCTCTACTGTGCTCTGCTGTTCAATAAGCCATTTCAATACATTGTCTTCGTTACTGATGTCACCCTCGTAAATGGCGGGAACCTCATTTTCAAAAAAAACTATGGCGGGAAGTTTATCGAGAACATGATATTTTTCGGCAGCTTCAAGATCATCTGTCTTAACAAATGCAATTCCATTACGATCACAATCGTCATCGATGTGTTCAAGTTCTTTGAGAATAGCTGAGTTTTTCTTATCTTTGCTGTTGTAGAAAAGAACTGCTATATGTGGAGTTCTCTCTATAAGTGCATCAAGCATTTTATCAGTGACTTCTTCGATTTCATCAGCAGAGAGCTGTTTTATCAACCAATGCAAAACTTTCTCCTCATTTTTCAAATCTCCCTGATAAACGCTCGGAATTTGTTTTTCGAAGTACACCAATACCGGCAGTTCATCATCGATTCCGTACGCTTTCGCCAATAAATCATCATCAATTTTTACTAATGGCAAGTTATTTTTATCACAGTCGTCATCAATGTTCTCCAATTCTTTGAGCACTTCTTGAGAATATATATTATCTTTGTTGTCTAAAAATCAATTAAAATAGAAAGCTGTCTAGTGTTCATTGTGACTTACAAAATAAAACCGCAACTGGCTTATTGCTTGAAATCAACTGATAAACAACAGCATCAGTAACTTCCTCGATTTCATCGGCTGATTTTTGGTGAATAAGCCAGTCGAGAACTTCCTCTTCTTTTGTCAAGTCGCCGGAATAAAAGTTTGGAATCTTGTTTTCGAAATAAACAAGTGTAGGAATTTCAGAAGCATCTATACCAAAGTGTTTTGCAACATCGCGATCATCGATTTTAACGAAAAGAATTCCATGTTGGTCAGTTTCGTCATCAATGTGTTCCAATTCAAGAAGAACTCTTTGGCTCAAGTCATCGGTTTCATCATCTATCATATAAAAAGTAATAATTTGTTAGAAGAGAACAGAGACTTACGAAAAAGAACAGCTAAATTATCTGTATTTTCAATTAATGCTTCCAAAACCTTTCCCGTTACGTCTTCAATTTCAGCTTTATCACCCGCGATTTCATCAGGATCATCGGCAGTGTCTCTAAACTCAAGTAGCCATTCCAAAACTTTTTGTTCATTTTCCAAGTCACCTAAACGATGAATTATGTCACTAATACTAGCGCATTTAACAAATCATCACCTATGTAAACAATTGGCACTTTGCGCCGATAATAAACGAGAGCAGGAAGCTCTTCTAAGCCATACTCGAAGGCTAACTCTTCATCGGCGATCTTAACAAATCCAATTCCCTTTTGATCGGCGTCATCATCGATTTCTTCCAATCGATGCAAAACTTTATCGCATTTTTTGCAGTTTGTCTGATCTATATGAATATGAAATCATGAGATTTTTGTGTTAAAATCTTGAATTACATAATTTAGGAAAATGGAAACATTTCAAACGTAAACTGAAATTTTAACGTAAAATTCATTAACTGTTGAGACATTAAAAAATGCAGGAGCATAAACTGAGCCAAAATAGTGAGAATAGTTGTGATGAATTCATAATGTTTATTAAATCGTGAATAAAAGCGCTATAATTTAAAAAATTTTAAACGTGTCTAAGCATTTTTTCTTTTGAACTAATTATGTGACTTCTCAATTAGAACTAAGAACTAAAGCGAAAAAAAATACTTGAAGCTGCTTTTAATCAATGATCTCGCTTTTTAAAATGGATATTCAAATAGTGATACAATTACATTGATTGCCTAATCTACAGCTTGAAGCCAATAAAATAACTTTAGCTTGAAAGTTTTTTAAGCTCTTCTTTCCCACACAAACCTTGAAACTTGTCCTAATTTGACAGCGATTCTATTTACGAATGGAGGCATTCTAGAAACAAAAAGCATCCAAAAATTTCACTCGCAAAACAGTCGTAAATAAAATGGTTTAAAGACCTAATTTTGCTCATTGCTTTTCATTCAAATATTGATCATAAATTAATTTGCTTTATTTAAATGATTAAAATCTAGTTTCAGTATCATTGAAGTAATGAAATTGGAAAACTTTGATCTAAAAAAATGATTTGCTATTTATAAAATTCGCTTATTATTTGACAAACATTCAAAGCGCACTGCATTCAGCAACGAATGTGACAAAAATATGTTGGAATCATTTCATGAATTTACTATCGATCAGTAAAATTTATGCACTTATTGCGAAGTGATGCGCCGTTAAAAGTTAACCATTCTATTAAATTGTTTCCTTTGAAAAATTGAGCAAAATGTAAGAATAGACTTGATATGTTTATCTAGCTCGAATAATTTCATCTACAGAATATTTTATTTATGAAATTTTTATTAACAAAAAATAAAATAAAATAAAGCATCAAAATTTATTGTCTAACAGATTTAGTGGAACAAAAATTCAAAAAATTTGAAAATTCTTGTCAACAATTTTTAAATGTTTTCTTTCACGAGTGAATTGAACAAAATTTAATTTTCGTGAAAAATGAATAATGAAGAACAAACTTTTATGCACATGCATGTGGCAGCTTCGACGTGCATGAATTTATTAGAGAGAATAAAATAATGCGAAATTCTCTGAAAATCAATGCTATAATGTTTATATCTCTTACGCAATGCGAGAGGTTATTTAAAAGATATAAACAAGCAAGAATTCAGTTAAAATGCGCCTCACACCGACACACAAAACCTAAATTAGTTCTAGCAATGAGCAGAGTGTAAACTTACAAAATAAAACTGCGACGTAGTCATGATCGTCAATAACACTTTGCAAATTTTTCGAATTCACCTCTTCAATCTTATCGGGCAAATCCATAGAACCGACGGCTGTTAACCAATCCAAAACTTGCTCTTCATTCATTAAATCACCTGAAATTATTTGCTTTAGTGTCTGGCTAAAAAAATCGATAAAGAAAAAATCTCACCGCCCACTTGAAATCAAGATTTGAGCCAGATTTTTTCAAAACAAACATTACCTTCGTAAACTGTAGGCTCTCTATTTTTGAAGTAAACCAAAGATGGAAAGGTAGAAATTCCGAACTTTTTAGCAGCCGCTCTCTCTGAATTTTTTACAAAAGTTATCCCGTAATCGTTTGCTTCATCGTCG
This sequence comes from Dinothrombium tinctorium, assembly GCA_003675995.1. Classification (NCBI taxonomy): domain Eukaryota; kingdom Metazoa; phylum Arthropoda; class Arachnida; order Trombidiformes; family Trombidiidae; genus Dinothrombium; species Dinothrombium tinctorium. Next base: position 33,367 of record NCKU01000118.1, on the reverse strand, counting down.
ATCTGTTTGTAATAGACAAACGGACTGGTTATCACAAAAATCAGAGATTAATCTAAAAATAATGACCTTTTCAAGCTCTTCGAGAACTGCTTTGCATTCTTCACAGGAGCGTGTATCTAAAAATGGATTCAAAAACACATGCGATTTTATATTAGTTTTTTGAATTGATTTAAACGAAAAAATTTTTAAAAGTTTCACTCAATATCCAGATGAATTAATAAAGTTAAAAATTTATTTTCTACATTTATAGTTATAATAACAATATTAAAAAAATTTTATATGGTTTTTGAAAATATTTTTGACCAAGAACATTGATTTTTCAATCAAATAAATAATTTTTATGATAGAAATACAAGTTTGAGAAAGTTTATCTCACTTACAGAAGAATACTGCAAGAAATTCTTCATCCTCGAGAAGTGATTCCAACCGTTTTAAGTCCACTTCTTCGATTAGATCAGAGTGGAGAGCCGGCTTTCGGTATTTCGCACAATTAACATTCGAAAACAAAGATAAGGTGAATAAAATGAGACAATTTGTTTGAAACACTACACTAAAATGCATAATAAATAGAAGCGCGATACAAAAATGATCGATTGGTTGAAATTAGTAAAGCATTCGTCGAGGAAAACAGCGAAAAGCAAAGTGTGTAATCCTTTAATTTTGAGCAAAGAACAAAAAAGAAGAAAGCGTTTTCGCATTCATCCCGATGTCGAAGCCAAAAGCGTCGCGTTTACTGCGCTTTTTGCGCTTTACTCGAATTCGCTTATATTTAAGTTAAGAATAAGACACCGCTTGAAACGCGGTTTAATAATAGCTTCTTTTAAGAGGTCTTTCGTGAAATGTTTAACACACACATTATGCTTTTAAATTTCTCGCGTACACATTTACAATTTTCAATTACAATTGCGTAGTTTCGCTCGTTTATAGCTTTTTAAATAATTCAACTAACTTCTTTTAAAATCGATGTACTTATTAAAATAGTTTTAAGATTAAATTAATCATCAAACATTGTTATAAGCGATTAATTTTCAATTTTTTTATATATAATTTATTTAACAAAAAACAACTTACTTGTTAGATAAATAACTCTCTTGTTTTGAATAAAAAAAAAACTAACTTGTAGAGTTACTAAAATATCTTTCTCTATCTTTTCGAACTTAAAGAGTATAACTCTTTCAGTAGCATCAACGCTGTATCTTCTGACTCCCAATAACATGCATGACTTGCGAGAGCAAAAATATATTCATTGAAAAACTCTATCGGAGCCTCTTGTAATACGTAATCAATTCTTCGTCCGCTGTTCAGCTGCCCAATAGTCAAATTCTCAGTAGCATCTGGCGCCTCTAATTCATCGCTTCGTTGTTCATTGTTTGTATCTTGTTCGTTATTTTCTTGTGCTTCAGCAATACTCGGAAAAGACCTTCTTTGTCGACGAGCAAAATCGTTTATTGAATTCCAAGTTGACTTGAATGATTCAAATACTTTGTGCTTCAAACCTGACCCCACTTTATATAAGTTTTCTTTTAGTTCCAAATGCATCCTTTTTCGCCCTTTATGATGTGGAATCAGCACAGGTTTCACATTACTAAAGGAAGAATTGATAAGCGGTTCAATTCTGTAAGCAATGGGATCAAAAGGATGAAAAATGTTGAACATATGAGGACAAGTGGGTAATTTGAAGTCTTCTTTCAAAGTTTCAACACCTCTAACCGTGAGAAACATTGCTATTGGAGAGCCAAGAGCAAAGAAACATTGGGGATTGAAATCAAGCTGAGGATATTGAATGAAAGGGTGTCCTGTTCCAGGCGATCCAAAATTATAGGAGATAGAGTTTATCGAAGACTTTCTAGCATTACATTCTGGCGGGATTTGCTTTTCGTTTTTTACGTTTTCAAAATATTCTCGGATTGCTTTTATGGCGATTGAAGGTATTCCTAATTCTTCAAATTCAGCATCGGAAAAAGTTGATAGTAGAGGCAGATTAATGTTTCGTTTTTGAAAATTATCTAAATACGAACTCAAATTCAAAAAATGTAGCAAACTTTTTAGATCCTTTACTTCTTCGTCATGAACTTTTTTAATGACACTATTCGTGGTAGTTTGATGGGCTAAAATGTCGAATAAAATAAGTGAGCCTAAACTATGACCAACAACAGCAATAGATCCATTAAAATAACTGTTGCGCGTTTTAAATAATTTGTACAAACGGTTCATTTCAGAAGCAACAGCATCGATTATCGTCTGACAATATACTGGACTAGTATAAAATAAAGCATCGAGAATTGTGTCATTGCTAAAATTTCTTAATTTAGGGATACTCTGAAGCGTTATCAACTTTAGTCGATCGTCAATTCCAGTTGCATCTCCATGCAGAGCTGTATGCCATGAAACCGGCAAATATTCAACGCGTCCCATTTTATTTGTTGAAATTTCATCTTTGAAGTGTATTTTAGCCAGAGATAGTGAAATAGACCGAAAATCGTCAACAACTTCTGTTAAACCTCGAAATTTAAAGTCACAAACAGATCCAACTCCGTGGACTAGAAACACCAAATGATCCACTTTGTCTGATTCTTCTTGATCAATGTCAAAATCTTGAACTCCTCTCCTAACGTGTCTACGTTTAAAATGACTGTCGGAAACATCGTTCCATTCATCAAAAGAACACAATTCAACGTGATAGTGTATGCCACTATTTGGGCCATTGAATATAAAAAACTGTGATTGGTCGCCAAAATCAACTTTCTGATGCCATTTATTAGACAGCGAAACTTCTTTGTATGTTTCTTCTAAATAATCAGCAAAATCTTCAGTATATGGAGTGAAATTGGATTGATTTTCATATCGATAAAACCAAAGACATCTTCGAACCGGCAAAGGAGTTTCACACCAATATACAGATTTACGAATTCTTTCATTTACATAAACATCGTAACGACCACCATTTGTTGAAACGACATTAAATTCGGTAAATTTATTCTTGGCGAAAACCTCTTCGATTCTATTTGAATCTGTGTAGGAAAAAGGAAGCCACACTTTGTTGCTTTCGACCACTGTTTCATAGAACCAATGATATTTGGGAGTTGAATATTTTTCAGCAGTTTCTTGAAACGTTTCTCGTTTGCATTCTATATTTGCGGTTGAATTCGATTCATTGACAACATCGACTTCATTCGAATCGCTGTGTGAGGAGCAACTCGCAGTTTGTGCGCTTTCACTCATTTCCGAGCTGTGATCGAAGCCAACGATGTCTGAAGCTTTGTCGGCGAGCGATGAGTTCGCAGAGCAGTCGGGAGCGGTGTTCGCAGCGATCGTTGTTTCCGATAATTGAGTTTCTCCCGTTTTTTTCGCTCATTTGTTGACACTCGAACAGCTGATCACTGCTTCTCTCTTAACGGCGAGTGTCGTGCGTTTCGCGCAACAATGAAAGCGTTCGATTCGTTCGCTTTTTGAAACGCGGAGAAAAACAAACGCGAGAAATGCTGCGAACGCAGCGGTTTCAATGAATTCACTTTTCAATTTTAAGTTTCACTTTACGATCGAATTAAAAATCGATCGCCGAAAGAACGTTGAAAATCGCTTCTCTCGCTTTGCAGTCGTCAAACTTTCGCAAATTACTGTTCGCACGTAAAATGTATTTTTCAAGCGTAGATTTGCTTTTCGACAAACACTCACTTTTTGAGATCTCGCTTTGAATCTGAAAATTGTTTGAAATGAAAACAATAGTTAATGAAACGAGCGAAAGTTACGTTTCAGTTCACATTTAGATTTAGACGCGATTAACTTTTAATTAACTGCTGGTTAATTGCAGCTACTTCCGATCGAAAAGCACTCACCTTAAATGTGGTCAATGAGCAATTGCGATTCTCTTTGATTGTGTCGATTAGATGTTGATTCGAGTGCAGAAAAAGCAGTAACGGAAGGTTTGCGGTTAAAGTTTCGTTACGATAATTGCTGTAATTGTAATTTATTTCGTAATTCAAATGCAATGCGAGCGAAAAGTTTTCACCGAATTCGTACGCATTCGTTCGCACAGATTGAGAGTGTTGCGCTAAAAGCATCAGCGAAGAGTATGCGTTTGCGGTGATCGCTGCTGTTCTCGAAATGATCTTCTGTTCCCAAGTGCGAACGCAGCCTTCTTCGTCCGTTATTTTCCTTATGTCTTCAAAATCGAATTGCCAATTTTTGCATTCAAATGCGCTCGTTATCGTTGACTTTATCGGATGCAATATCTCGTTATGACCGATAAACTCTAAATTATAAAACGCTTCCTGAAGAATAAGTTCCGAAATCGGTTGATATGCAAAACTTCTATGTTTGCACGCCCACAGCAATAGTTCTAACGTTTCTGCGAGTATATATTGTTTCGGCAGTATTGCCGGTCCTTGTCGAAGCGACCAATTTAATGTTGGACAGCTTTCTGCAATCCCTGCTGCTTTTGCAAGCAAAAGTCCGACGATGCCTCTGTTTTCTTGTAACTCTCTGTTCAAATGCTGCAGATTTAGTTAATTGTTTTAAAATTTACAATGCATCAGCATCAATATAAGCGAAAGTGCTGCACCTGACCTCAGAAAAAACTTTTAGCACTAAATAAATGAAAATGGATTTGTACAAAACAAAATATATGCAGTAAAACCACAAAATATGCCTCTCAATCGAATGGCCAATATCAGAGACAGGAAAATCTTTCTAATTTCATATGTAAAGGCTGTGAAGTGTGAAACAAAAGTGTGAAAAGTTACAAAAGTACGAAAATTTTCATATCATCCAATGTAACTTTGTGAGGTGGCGCGAAGTGCATTTTGTATTTTTGTCTAGCGGAGATATTTTATGGCGTTAACTGTTTATCTCAGTGTTTTAATTACAAATCACTTTATCACACCATTTCTTAAAACTAGCCTTGTTCTTTTAACATTTTGATTTCATTATAGACAATGCGATAGAAATTTTATAAGTAATATCACTTCTATTGATAGAATGTAAATTACTCTAATAAAAGGTACTACTTCTGCTCATAGAAACATATTTCTGCTATTTTGCCCCGCTCACGATATGAATTAAGCTCATACACTATAGTAAATACAGTAGTGACACTTACGTGAAGTTTTTCAAAAAATAGAAATTATTTAATGGTAGCAATGATCTTCTTCTTAAAAGTGAATCCAAACTGAAATGGTCCCACGAATAACCGATCACTTTTTCAGCAAATTTGATGGCACTTTTCATTTTGCACATTTTCAAACGACAAAAAGAATTTACCTTTTCGAGACCAGCTTTATCTCTAACCGCCCTTCACGTGAAAGTGCTTTTCATTGAGCCGCTTTTTAGGTCACGGGAAAGTAAGAAAAAGGTTCCAGTTTTACGCATAAAGTGCATCATTTTTCCTCATTTTTTCGTTAAAGTGTGTTTGCCTTTTTCAAGGTACATTTAAATCTTGTTCGTGTCTTAAAAATGCTATTCACACTTCTCCGATTACTTTCTCCGAGTTTCTGAACTCAATTTAAAATTTAAAACAAATAAGAATTTCAAAGCGAATGACAAAAACTGATCTTCTATTGATCAAACATGCTCGCGTATCAGCGATATGTTCATTCTCAGCTCGTTGGTAATTACGAGATCAAAGCGAGGCAAAGAAAACGGACAATGAAAGCAACGAAATTAAGCACGAAACTTTAGCCTCTCAGTTTTGCTGCAACTCGAGCAGATGTGTGCAACATTTCGCTTGATTACGAGATTTGTTTCACTGCTGTTTTGAAAGCAGAAATTGTGTGGTAAAAAGATTAAACGACAAGAAAACGCCAGAATTGAACGCGATCGAGTGTAGAACGAATTGAAGTTGCTTCGCTCGCTTGTCGTTTTGTTAAGTCAGCTGTTGTACTTTTCACACTTCCAATAATAAAAGTTGATTCGTTCGAATTCTTCGAGCTCACGAAACGCAAAGCTTACTTCAAAATCGATTTTGTATTTTTTAAGTGTTGGGAAGCGAACAAAATATGGAGTTTTTACTCCGAGAGCGATCAGTCTTTTTCACATTTGTTATTTTATTTTTGATTACATAAATCTTACTTTAGGATCAAACATTGAGTGTGAACATGGTTAGTTTGTTAAGTAACAAATTCGCAATGTGACAATATCGAAGTGACTAAAATCATTTTCAAAGCTAAGAAATCATTTTTTCACTATAATTAAATGAAACCATGTTTAGAGAAAACAAATGAATAAACGTGAAAATCGAGATTACTTTCGATGCAAATATGTGTGATTATTCAAATTTTTCCATTTGATACATGTCACCGAGCAATTTTTCAATGGGAATTTCACCAATAGTTTCTCGAAAGAACATCTTTTCGATGGTAGCTGCTGAAATCGAACGAAGGCAAGGAAGTATGAGAAGAAGACGACCGAAACGAGTCGCTTGTCGCGGGTACTTGTGTCTTATATAATCACTCAGAATGCATTGAGCCTGATCTTGAAGCATTTCCACAGGATGCACATCACAAAGTCCTAATGTTTCTGAAATCATAAACGCAAAAATAAATAAAGTAAATAAATGTAGTTTTTGAACCGTTAAATTGAATGCTGCATTCGATGCAAAATGAAAACTGCCTATTATAAATCTATTTTAACTTGATTTCTTTCATCTTTCTCGTTTGCTTATGATTGAAAATCGATTTCTTGCCTGCTTTAATCTTCTCTCTTCTTAAATTATTTCTTATTTGATAAACAAAAAAGTAATATGCAATGCTTAATTTAATTAAAAATTTTAATCTTCCAGATAAAGGAAGTGAAAATTAAAACACATGAGAATAAAATGTATATAAAAGTAGTTTCAAGTCCGCTATCTCAGAATTGAATATTTAAGAGCAAGCATGCAAAACATATGAGAAAACCTGAGAAAGAGACCTGTAAAGAGAACAAACGAGAGCAACTTTTATGATTATAAAGGTGACAATGTTTTTTAACATTTTTACTCTATCATCTCGATTTAGAGCGTAACGATTATGAGAAAATTATGAATCTCGCAAGTCTAAAAATTCTTTTTCACAGCAAAAAATATTTTTAAAAAAGTTTTATTCGTTTAAGATTGTCAGACAACCTAAAATTATATTTTTAATTCAGCAGATGTAAAAAATTTCTCAAGTCTAGGGAACGAAACTAGTTTTTTTCATTGAGTCCCTTCATATAAAAATGATCAATTGAGAAACTTTTTTTGCTTCCTGTTATACATTTTTCTTTACTTGTTAGATTTGGTTTATAGTTTAACCAAAATAAAATGTAGCTTTTAGGATATTTTGAAATTATTAGAGCGTTTATTGCCATAAATTTATCTTTTAAAAAAATTATTAAACAAATTGAGATTAAATTATGGACGTATTTTAGCGTAAATCAGCGAATTTTAAGAGCTCTGACAGAGAACAAAATTTTTATTACTTTGGTTTATGTATATAATATAGTATATTGGGATGTTAAAAATGTAATTCCTAGAGAAATGTTTTTTCGGCGTCGCCGAAATATGAGTTAACATAAAAGTCTTGTCGTGTTTCAAAAACCTATAAGTTTGATGTTAAAATTTGTTAATTCGGACAACATTTGTTCGCCGAAATGACCGAAATTTCACAGATCTCGCCGAATTTTTAGACGCCACCGAAATCATATGATTTTTCAAATAAGGCTTTTAAAATTGATTTAAAAATTGTTATTTTCTGGTTTAAATTAAAGAATAAAATGTTTTTTTGATTTAAAAAAGGTTAGGTCAAAAAAGTTAAGACAACAAGAAAACAGGAGCTAACTATTTTTTGAGCGGCACTGTTAAGTCGGAAGATGAACTTTTTTTTATCAGGACTTGATAGAAGCATTTGACTCAGCAAATATTCTAAAGTAAACAATCTATTCCGGTCTCTAAAGTAAACAATGAGAATTTCAATAAACTTTTTAAAGAAAAAATGAAAAGAAAGAGTTAATTGAAAATGAGGAATTCAGCTTTCTTCATAAATTATATCTTAGCTTGAGACTAAAGCACTTTCATTTGGCCAAAAATTGATGTAATCGAGAAAGTTAAAAACGAATTGAATGAAGAATTTTTTTAGAGAAGTTCAAAAAATGTTTGTTTAAAAAATCTGATTTGTTAAAAATCACCACATTATGAAATGAGAAGAAAACTCTTATTTTCTCCGTTAACGATAGTAGATGTTGAGAGATCATTTTCTTCTTATACATATTATCACATCGTCGTCATCGTCTCTCATGTAATAACATCGAAAAACTCAATTTAATTCATTTTAATCTTTTTTTTGGAATAAAAAACTTTAGCCATTTTTAACCATTACGGATTTCATTTATTTTCATTTGTGTCGAAGATAAGTCGACGCGTTTTTTACGAATTTTCGACCAAAGCGCTTCCCTCATGAGCAATGATTGTTTCTTATTAACTGAATAAATTTATTATCGAGGTTTTATCTTACAATCATGTCACGAAAAATGAAAAGTTCAATTAATTTTAAAAGATGAGAAATGACCAAAATCTTATTGAGAATGTAGATATGTCAACCATGTTAATTTTTAAAAAGCAATCAATTCTCGCGTGTGAAGTCGGGATTTGATTTTAAAATCTTCGAACACAATCGATTTATTTTCGACAAATTCTTGTAAGTAAAAATGTTGAATCCCTTAACGCTCAAAATACATAAAACAAATTCTTTAATCGCTTAAACTCTGTAAATTTAATCAATCGAATCAGAAGTAAAGAGATGCTAAGGATTCATTATGTCAATTGTTATTTTAACTTCGTAATTTCTAAATGAATGAAATTTTACTTTTTACACTCTGCATTCGGAGATCTCAAAAAACTTGGCTTCTATAAAATCTCAACCTTACTCATTTTTGCAATTTCTCATTCAATATTGATTTTCGATGCAATACGATTTTTGATTTGCTTTGATTAATCTTAAAAACAGTAAAAAGATTTTGATTTGCGGGCAACTTTGAAGCATCGGATTTGCAGTGGAAATCAAGAGATTTTTTTAATTCACCCGAAAAGTAATTTTTTGAATTGTTTGTGGCCATAAAAGTGCGATACACAGCCACGTCGAAATTTTGCGATAAATTTTGCAATACAAATTACTCATTTCGTTGAAATTTTTCAGATTTTGGTAACGCATTTCTCAACATGAGCGTACAAAGATTTCCATGTAATCGTCTAATCACTTTGTTTTAAATATCGTTTTGATTTGATTTGATTTAACTTTTAGACAAGTTTGTGCTCTTTTTTCAAAGTGCGAATATGTTTCCACTATATTTTCCTTTAAATGTAGACGTTTTATTTAGAAAAGTTTTTCAAGAATTTTCTTTTTTCAAAATGTTTTAGCTTTTTAAACAAGAATAAGTTAGTTTATTAATTAAGTTCGCAAATTTTAACCATTTTTGTTTTTATTGGCGAAAAATTTGCAATTTTTTTGTTAACCTATCAATTACATGATATAATTAATAATTTAAAACAAAATTCGTTTCAAAAGAAATGTTCTCTGTTCCTTTTTATTCTTATTCAATAAACAAATTCTGTTTGCGTTTCGTAATGATTCAATCAGTTAATTTTTGTCAAAGCTAGAAAATACTCCATTTTTTAAATAATATCGGTTCTTAATAAACTAAGCAAGCTTTTTATTCTATCGTCATAGATTCTATTCTCCAGTAGTGCAATTTCTTATTGCACAATATTTCACTCTTCTACTTTTATATCTTTTCACTATCAATTATTGCATTTTGAAGAAGCATGTTGTAAATCTTATATAAAATAATACAAGTTATAGTTAAGAAGGTTTTATTATTAAAATCACTGCTGATTCAGTTAAAAAATGCTATCCTTAAAGCGTGTCGTTCGAAAATAAATGTTCAAAAATCACAACTCGTGTTTGTTTTTTGAACATTTAATATCATCACTTTAAAGTGAAAATTCCAATGAATGAATAAATTTTAAAAACTTTTCAAAAAAAAATCTTACATTAAATAAGCAAACGAGCGGAAAAATAAAATAAATGCAAAAATGTGCAGTTTTTTGGCAAAAATATAAAAACGACAAACCTGGTTTGAATAAAACAACCGCTTTCAAACAGCTACATTCAGTTCCATCGGGCGAAAGTTGACGAAATCTTCTCATTATTTCTTGAATGTATTGCACATCAGCAGCCATTGATGGATTTTCATTCACCTTGCTATGAGCGATGGCTCGATTTAAATAGTTGGGTGTTGGGGACATTATATCAAATGTAACGGACCATTGGGCCATATTCATTAGAAATAAATCTTTCCAGGAATCTTCCAATAAAATGATCTGGAAAATTTGATACGAAGTTGATCAAATTAAATTTCTTCTAATTCTTCGATTATAAATAAGCCGATATTTAGAGAGTTTTCAAGATATTATGAAAATCCGAAAGTTTTCACAATAAAACTCGAAAGCAATTTGATTTGATTATAAAGCGTCTCAATGTTTGTGGATTATTTTTGCTGTTTTGACCATTTTAAATGTGCATTAAAATATGCAAATATAGAAAAGTTGGAAATTACAAAAAACTTTGATGAAGAATATGCATAAGAGAAAAATGAAGAGCTTTGAGCTAAGCCTTTGATATGAACGATCGATTTTACTTTTACGCTTTATTCAATGCGTTGTTTAAACATTTACAGACATTTGGTCAAAAACTAGACTCATAACATTGTTTCTCTCACCTGATCGCTTTTCGAGAGAGTTCTGAAAGTTGGAAGGCTTTTGATCCATCGGATAACCATAAACAGCAGTCTGGCTGTTATTTCATGAACAGAATCCCAATGATTTACTGGAAACGATTTTGACAGATTCGGAGGCAAAGGAGAGCTTAAATGATTCATCGCTAAGTTGCGAGATATTTGGCCTTTGTTCTCGCCATCAATACCCACATCGTTTGACAGAGACACAGGAATGACACCAGATGAATTTAACATGGAGCATGTGTTCGTTAACATCGGTGGTGATATATATGAGGAGCCAGCATTCGATCCTCCGTCATCGAATAAACGTGTCATATTTACAGGAATAAAGGGGAACGTATTTGAGTGTATTGCCGCGGTTGAACAGCGAATGCTGTTCCAGATCATTTCTTGAGATTTTTCTGCATTCAAAAGCATTTGCAGAAGCCCAGGGTAATTTGAAGCGCCTTCTAAAAATGACGTGCTAGATGGTACGCTTCCTGAATGAGATAAACTCAATGGACATTCAGCGGCCTTTGAGTGAGATGATACGAAAAATCCGTTCGAATTTTCAGAATTCATTTCTGAAGTGTTTGAAGCTGAAACTAATGGTGGCGGTGGTAACTTGTTCATCAGTCTGTGATCGAATTTAATTGGGAAAGGTTTGAACGAGGAAGTGTTTAAAGAATGGTTTGCAGATGAAGACGAGAGTTCAGTTTGTTGGTCTTTGATTTTTGGCTTTCGCGGACCTCTTTCGTGCTGTACTGCTGTTGAGCAAAAGTTAACATAAAAAGTCAGCTATTTGCTGCATTTTGCTTGATATGCTTTCAGTAAAAGAAATTCAATCGGATGGTTATGCATCAAACGGATGCTTTAAGGAAAGCAATTATAGGTGTAGCGTTTATAGAGTGTAGCAATCATTGGCTTTTACTGCATAGCGACTCTCGCATCGATTGGCTTTGTCTGTGTACTAGACATGGTGTAACCAATTGGATCTTTGCTGGCTTTTGACTATTTTATGAGACTCTATAAGAGTGTAAGTAGTGAACGCATTGTATCTAAGCAACGCTGCATCCGAAAAGCTGCTGCATTTTGAAAAGCACACGAATGAAAAGACGACTACCGATTGAAAAGTCGTAAAATATAGTTGTAAACAGCAGCAATTAATAAGTTGAGCGAAATGCGTTTCGGGATTTTGTTGGATTTGAAAGCTATTACTTGTGAAAGTGCAGCCTTTTATTACAGCAAACACAACTATAGCCAAGTGCTACTTAAACCAACTTAACCTACACTCTGCTTGCTTTCACTTGTAATCCAATCTCGCGAACACAGCATTCGTGTAATTTTCGTTGAACCTTTAATGTTTAGCTCTTCACTCGCTCTTATGTTTGCGATTTGCGACGAGCACAGAGAATCTTTCGACGAAATGGCTTAACGGCGGAGCAAACATATACACGGCAACCGATGCGATATTTCCCATCGCTTAGCCCTCATATGCTAGCTGATCACTTTCCCACTCTTCATCCGCAAACCTCTCCATTCTTCGTCACCAAACACGCATATCTTCATTACTCCATCTAATTTTGCGCTTTATTTTCGACAACGCGATCAAAACTTTCTGCTATTCAAACAAAGCTTTTCGAGCAGTTTTTCAATTATACTTTCGTTTCTCTTTTTAAAGCCTTCGAGCTTAAAACAACAACGCGCTCGTCAAACAAATGTCAGCTTACAGACTTTCAACCGAGCATCTCTTACCTTCTTTATTCATGTGAGCGTCGAAACACTTCTTCAAGCGACACGCACGGCATTGATTCCGATGCGTCTTGTCGATGGGACACTTGCCGTGCGAATCTCCTTGCGCTTTGCACGTGTAAACTCGATTTCTGTGAATACTTCGTTTAAAGAAGCCTGAGCAGCCTAAAAAAGTTTCGATTCTTTTCATTGCACGTTGCGGCGCTTGCAAACACGTACCGTCACAGGAATAGATGCCGTAGTGTTTACCTGAACTACGATCACCGCACACACGACACGGTATGTCAAGCAAGCGGTCACCTGTCGCATGTTTCATGATCAAACAATCGGAAAAGCGATGTGAGGAACTTACGTTTTTCCATGAAAAGAAGATCGCATCCGCACCACAAACCGAAGCCACGTTTGGCTTTATTCGTCAACAGTGGCGAACTACAGAAATCAAGTTCCGTGACTTTGTTGAGAGCGGCTGAAATAATAGCGATGCCTTTTACATTTCCCTTTTATATTGGAGATGCAGTTTAGTGATGAAGTTTAGAGATGTAGTTTGGCGATGCAGAGATAGATGCGTTCTGCTCATGAGCTCGCACTTTGCGAGTCTTCACCGTGACAGTAATGCTTTGGGAACTTTTGCAGGTGCTTCATCTGCTCACCGAAAAAGCATTGAGTTCAGTTTGCTTTTCAAAGATGTACAAAAGGATCAAAAGTAGGCTCGTCGTGAATGCCTCTAAATAATGTTTCAGCAGCAAAACTTAATTTAGCGGTGCTCGCATCAATCTCGCCTTTGAATCGAGACTCGCCATTTTCTTTAATTCCTCTGTTCGCAGCCAATTCTTTCATTGAAACGCAGCAAAATGCAAAAGCGTATTTGTTATGTTTGAATTTCACCGCTAACTTCGCTTTGAAAAAGGTGGCTATTGCAACTGAAAGCCATGTGATCTCATATCGAGCGTATGTACCATCCGCATGACACTTGAACTTCTTGCATTTACTTCGGATGACGTTTCGCTTTTTATAGGTCTCGCGATCGCTCTTTATAGAGTCACATCGTTGCGGTATATTGCTGAACTTTCGCCAAATAATACCCGCAATCAAAACTCCGTGCGATGGTTCTTAACTCCATTTATACAACAATCGTTTTTCGAATTCAATGCTTCTATTGCTGACAATTGCATCAAAAAATATTCCCTCAAATCGTTTGCCGAGTGATGTTTGTCCAACTTTTGTTTTCCAGGAAAAGAACGCCGGCTAAAGTTACTTTCTCGAATATTGAATAAAAGCTATGATAAATAGATATTTTATCCTCTAATCCTCGTGTTTAAATTCTTTTTGCGAACGGAAAATGTGCTTCGAAAAGCTCATCGCATGCAGCAATTCAATGGATCATCTTTGCTTACCGTTTCATACTGCGAGTTGTGAAATTTTCTAAAAACACAGGTGACATTAATTTATAACGATTATCAAATATGCACTCACCAAGCGCTTTGGATTTCGCCTCTCTTCTATAAAAAGACATAAACATCTTTAGCTTTTCATTAAAAATTTAAATTTCTGCTGCAATTTGTAATGAACACTTCTGCAGGAGAAGAAGTGAAATTAATCGCACTTTTCTATGTTCTCATCATTTACATAAACTTGATAAATGTTCAACTGCCATGTTCAACTCTGTACTAGACAACTTGTTCGAGATTAAACTTTTGCCTTTCATATGATTTGACTGAGTTCACAAAATTCACGAAAACACTTTAGAAAACAATGAATAACAGCTTTTAGCTCCGTTTTTTGTGCGTGTTTCTTTTAACTTCAAAGCAATAAAATTTGCTGGTTTCAGTAAGTTTGAGCGTGATGTTAGAAAGCAATGCTTCGTAAGTTAAAAGTAAAAATTATATCTAAACTCGTTTCACGCAGAAATTAATTTTTTTTCTGCAAATTTAAAGTTTAGAAAAAAGTAAACAACATTAAAACTTTTCAACTTTTAGATTTTATTTCGTGAAACGAAAAATAAAGTACGCTTTAAAGCAAAGTGAAATTGAATTTTTTAAGAGGGATGAAACAACATTTTGCTTTTTCCACTCAAAACAGCTGCAAAAACGAATTCATACTTTGCGATTACATCGATAAATACTGAAACAATAAGTCAGCGAATCGCTATTGCATTCGCCTTTTTCATGAGTGTTTATATGTGAGTTTTGAAAATGCAATGCAAAATCTTTTAAAATCTTTTTTTTTAGATTTATGCTTTTTACCCTCGAAAGTTTGACATCGATTTGCATTTGCATCCACATCAATGCATCTCTTTGCGTTTTCTTTCTTCTTTTAACCGTTTTTTACAGTTGCTTTTTTCTATTCAATGTTTGGTAGTTTCCTTAATTACATTTAATAATGATAAAGTTTTTTAAATGCGACCGACATTTAAAATATGGCTTGAGAAAGTTTCGATTGTTTAACTAATAGTATCCAGTTCTAAGTTTTAACCAATCAAAATAAGTCAGAAATGGCCTACAATTTCAAGTTGAAAGATCTAAGAATTCCTATTGAATCAAAATCAAGCCCAGAATGACTAATTACGATGAAATCTTCCTAACGGAAACCTTATTAAGCGGTCACTTCCACTAATGGACACTAAAATAAAATACTTTCCTAAGTAAACTCAATTAAAGATACTCTCTCTACAATAACATAATATAATAAAATAATAAAACAATAAGAGACCCTCTTTATAAAAGATTTTTTAAACCCCTTGGGTGTGCTTTGTGCAGAGGTTTCACTGTATATCCTAATCGTATTTCCAATATGACTTCAATGAGCGATCTTAACTTTGACAATTTGGATTATTTTAAACAAAAATTTGTTCATTTACTCAAAAGTTAAATTGTTTCTCATAATTTCAGCTAACAATGGGCTTCTCAAGATGAAATCACGAATTTCCTATTGCTTTTTGTACTCTACTAAAAATTATTTGTAACCAATTTCCTGAAATTTTCTTTCAATACTTAACGAAATAAAGTGTATTTATCTTAAAACTTCCTTTTAAATTGGGCTGGGTCAGTTCGAATGGTTTGCTTAGGAGCTTAAGTTTAAATAAGCTTCTTTGAAAATTAAAAAAATGAATGGAAATTTTTGATTATTTATGAAAACTAATAGCCGTCAACTTTTTAACATGCTAGCAACATCTTCAATATCTCTGGATCAGATCTTATTGGCCAAACAATGAAGGATGAATAATAACAGAGAAATAAATAGCGAAAATTATTGCATCTTAGAGCAGGTCTGGCTTCGTCGGACCTCGGATCGATTAAAAGCAAGGAAGGAGGGAAATTAGGTTTAAATATAGTTTAAAGATGAACTCTTATCAAAGAATTTTATGAATACACGAAATCAGCTCTTTATATGAGCTCAAAATAACGAAGGGAAGTTATCTACATTTTTAAAATTTTGTAAAAGTTATGCTTCAACTTAAAACTGACGAAGGTTTACGCTGTTCGGTTTTATTGTTTTACAGTGAAGCGTGCTTTCAGTGTCTGAATAAAACATTTATTTTGCTTTCATCCATTTCACATTTTTACAAAAAATTAAGTTTTAAAATAATATTATCTTTGACCATTCAATTTTTAACATTCTCAATGTTATTTGCAAAGATTTTTTCATCGCTGTTTTGTTCAATGAAAACGCTGTAAAGTCTCATAAAATGTTTCCAATAAGAATATGAACAGAAATAAACTTTTCTACATTTTGACTATTTTTTTACCGCGAATAAGAGTTGAATTTATTTTCGAAATGTGCATTTTGTTTTAATATGCTTGCATTCATTAATTTTTAATCGCAAGTCGCTATAAAAGATAATTAGCAACTGAAGCCATAAAAAAGCTTCTGTTTTTTCAATGCATAAGCTCGAAGCAGTGAATAGTAAGAAGTAGAGTGTATTGATTAAATTCGACTTAATTAATTTTTTGTTGTCTTAAAACACAAAACAAACCTAAAAATCGCTTCGCTTAGCAAGCAACGAGCGACTTGAAAGCGAGCAAAATTTTTAATTTGATTTTACAGCAAGAGCACATCGCGTAAAGAAGAGATCGATGGTTTGAAAGCGAGAGCACGTTATGCAACGACACTATATTATCTCGGAGCCTGCAGAATGAATGATGCTTTCGATGGTAAAGTAATTAAGCCTACATGCTTTAACCCTCAAATGGCCACTTTCTCACCCGCACTGTGCAATAGCCGTTCGCTTAACTCCATTACTGTGCAATGAAACAAAGCAACGAAAAAACTTAAAAACTTATTTATTGTCGCTACTTTTGATGTGCAGTTCCGCAGAATTGAATGTTGCGTTTAACATAATGCGAGCACTTTGCGGCAACAAAGTGAAAACGATTAACGATTGAATGCGCTCCAATGCAATGAATAGTCATAAAGCAATGAAATGGACGAAAAAAAAAAATTATAAAAAGTAAACACGCAGTTATGTTATCGCGTGAATGGTTCGCTTTAAAGCGAAAATCAATAATTTTATTTTACCTCAAAAGGCTAATTACAATTGTAAGCAAAAGGCTCGTTTAGTCTGCGTCTGAACTCGATTAACAGTTAATAGCTGAGCGAATCATCGATAGGTTTGTGAGTTGGGCGTTTGTGTGTGACGACTAAATGAAATCTGTTATGATTCCCACTCGTTAACAGTTCCGAAAGCAGGACATTTCGACTAAATATTAGCAAAAACCACAGGAGTTACTCATCGACGTGAACAGCTTCACGCTATCGTAGCTTTTTTGACCTTTACTTTCAGCAAAAAACTATAAGCCAAAGATGTTGCGATGCGATTTTTTTGCTTCAGCAATTATGCTGAGGCAAAGTTGGCATCTTTTAGCAAGACATTCTGTACTCTATTATAGTCAGAAGTAATGAAAAAATAGCATTTTCATTGTGTTGCATGCAAATTAATGTTCTCTGGTCACTTCTCGATCGTGATTTACACCAATACACGTTCAAAATACTTGCATCGCTCGTATTTTTGCCATTAAGACACAAACCATCAGAGAGATTTAAGCAACGAAAGGTGATTATTCGTGGGAAGCAAACATAAGGACAATGGTTCAACGCATAAACATTAATTTAAGAGCATAACATTACCAATTGTTACTTTTTGTTAGACTACCGATGTTTACAGCCGCGAAATGGACTTTCGCACAATGCAAGCAAACTCAAGATCCATTTGTTAACTTCAGCCTCTGTTAACCATTATTTTTTCAATTAATTCGAGCACAAATTTTTTTTCTTTTTTTACAATTTATAGCACTTTTTGCAAAGCAAAAAGTCTACAAAACAATTCTACACTTCGCATCAATCTTCCATTTCGAATAAACTTTCTTAATCGCTTTTGTTATGTTTTAAATGATAGGACAGAAAAATGTATTCACTTCTAAGTCGACGCATTCTTTTAGCTCTTTTTTTGCGGACTGATTTTTTTACTTATGGAAATCTTAGCCGAAATAAAATTCAGTAAATATAAAAAGCGGTTCGATGCTGCTAAGAGATTGTAAAGTCCTGCCAAAAAGTTGCTTCTCTTTCTCCATTTCAAATTGATTTACTAATACACGCTGTAGATAATATGAAATAAGCAACTTTTGGCCTGTACTGAACGACGTTAAAGGCTACATTGTCATTGAAGTATCTTCACTTATGCTAAGAGAACTTTGCGAAGACTAATAAGCGTTAAAATAGTATTTGAATATGATCATACTATGTTTGTTTGTTTCAAATGCAACAAAAATTAAACAGAAATTTCAAATGATTTATTTTACATTCACTATTTGCTATTTTGCTACTGGCATTTTGAATTAAATGATCTTTTTTAAAAATAAAGTCAAAAACATTTATAATATCCGCAATCTCAAGATCCATTCTTCGTTTTTATACCATGTGAGTATTTTTATCGCTTTTATTAAATTTTTATTTTATATCTTTCTTTTGACTTAATCGATAAGAATCGTTCGTAGCAATTTTTTAATGATTCGTTCACATATACACCATTGTCTGGTTGTTGCAATTTTTGGAATTTAAAATCTTGAATATTTTGTCTTTATAGCAAATCTCTTTCTATCGATACATTTTCGACCTTATCAATCGCTTTTGACACGTGGAGATTTACTTGTACAATTTCTTAAAATTTATTGTAATTATCTTTGAGAATCGGAACTTTTTTACTTTCTCGTTTTTAACTTTGTTTTGACTATTTTTTAAAGCTCAATCAATTGTTTTGAACATTTTGATGCCTTATTTAATTGTGTTCTTCTTTTGCATTTATGGTTTTGTACTTAATTACGTGTTACTTAATTTATTGACTTAATTACGCGTTAGATTGTTAGTTCACAAGTGGACAAAACTTCGCACGAACGCTATGTGCAAAAAAGGCTATGGACCATTTAATTTCGTATGAGGATCTTGTAAGTTTTTTTTTATCGCAGGCCGAAATTTATTAAGAATCTTCCTTATTAGTTCATATTGATAACTTAGATATTGACCTTTTAAAGTTTTTTTATAATCGAATAAAATCATTTTTTGTTTTTATCGATTCAATTTATAAATATCTAATTATTCTTTACAGCATCAAATTTGAAAAATATGACGCATTAAACTTTGAAGATATTTGATCTATTGTGTATGTTAATTGCCAAAGCTTACCTCTGTTTAAACGATTTTTTCCTATTCCATATATGCTGCTTGCGTTTTGAACACTTAGGGTTTGGATACTCGCGCTTTAGACACTCGTTATTAGAGTGACTCGCGAATCGGACAATTAGAGAATCGAAGAACTTTCTCTTTGGACTAATCGATTGCACATTCACGATTCGAACAATCGTGCTTCGATAGCTCGTATTTAAGGCAACTCTTGTATCAGTTATTTGTGAATCGGACGCTATTGCTTCGGTATCTCGTGTTTAATACAGTCGTGTTTCAGTCGCTCACTTTTCGGACAACTCACGGAAATCGAATTTTTTAATGTTAAAACTTAAATTTATTTAAATAATTCTTTAATTGTTTGAAATTTTGTTTCCCTAAATCCCAACAATGGGAAGATTTCTGTTCGATTGAGTGCACATTTTGACGGCTGTCACTTGTCGATTTCTAAATCGACGAGTTTGAGACATAAAGTACAATCGACCCCTGATGTCGTGGTCGCACAATCGGATCGGAAGAGAATCGTGAGCGGAGAGCGCAAAGAATGAGCGTCGAACGAAAGCCATTAATTATATACCCCGCGTACATAAACGCGAACAGAACTAAGGCGGAGGGCAGACGACTGTCGAAGGATAAATGTGTGGCCGATCCTCGCTGGCAGGAGATTCGCGACGTGTTGGAGACGTTTCAAGAATTTCAGGTGATACCGGAACCAAACAAAGTCTACTGTCGCGAAGTCGACAAAGAATCGCTTGCTTTCAGAGGCCGCGTCAAAGTGAAAGTTATTGAAAGTGATTGCAAATATCGCAAAAAAGACCAGATTCTCGAACTGTGCGCGACGATGATTCCAAAGCTGAAATCTCGCGGAAAGGTAGTGACAAACGCTACTTCGAACGCCGAGAATATGGCGAGTTCGAAAAAGAAAAAAGGCAAACGATAAAGTGACCGAAATTGAGTTCTTTTTAAATAGAGTAAAAAAAACAAATGTTTTCAGACATCTAAATATTAGTATAAATAAGATTTTGACGCTAACGTTATGAAAGAGTAATTGCTTTCGATATTTGATGATTTAATGTTATATATGTACATTCCATCCGCTTTTCAATTCGAATAAACTGATTAAAAAGTCGCTCCTTTGTTTGATGATAAAACGTTAAAATAAGTATTACACAAGTTTTTCTGATGTTCACACCGAATGGCATTTAACTTTTTTTTACGCTCACTGAAAACTATTGAATTGTTTAGAGATTACACCGATACAGCTTTAATTTCGTATCAAAAGATACCGTCTCTTGTTAGCCGACAATTATAATCCTTAAATGACTATCACAGTTGATTAATTCTCTTCTTTGTAAAGTGGTCATTAACTGAAATTAGCTTTCGCGTGACCTTTTAGCTTCCTTACTCTT
This sequence comes from Dinothrombium tinctorium, assembly GCA_003675995.1. Taxonomy (NCBI): domain Eukaryota; kingdom Metazoa; phylum Arthropoda; class Arachnida; order Trombidiformes; family Trombidiidae; genus Dinothrombium; species Dinothrombium tinctorium. The sequence continues at coordinate 12,812 of NCKU01000118.1, read as the reverse complement.
CCTCTGCTGCTAACCGTGCCATGATTTCCGAAAGTGTCGTATTCATAATCGGATTCTCTATAGTTTATTTGCTTCTGTTTGGCTTTTCTTGTCGTTATCCCACTTTCATTTTCACTTACACTCATTTCAGAACAATAACCTCCACTCTGTGAAGTCCTGGAAATAATGTAACTTTCTGAAGAAGCCGAACTAAATGATGATGTTCCCGGAGAATTTAAGCTGCTATTATAATCACTGAAATCACTAATATTTTCCTTTTTGCGCTTTTGGCAAGTGTTGTTCGCTCGCTTCTTTGTTGTTTGCCTAACGGGTCGTCTCCGCACTTTTTTCGTTGCTTTTGTTGCTGATTTTCGCAATTCACACTCCGCGATTTCAGTTGCATCAGTATCATTTTTTTCATCATCAATTTCGGTTTCACTATTTGAATGACTTACTTCTTTATCATTATGATTAAATGCTTTTGTATCTTCTAATACTTTTTGTTTCACACGAACTTCTCCATTGCAACCTACTTGTTCACTATCAGATTCAACTAATTTTCGGCGAACAGTTCGATTGTTTTTCAAAACACCGTTAACAACACCATTCATGACGGGCTTTTCTTCATCTTCAGAAAAGATTTTGTTATTCTTAACTGATTTGTTCTTACTGTATCCATTTGCGACAATTGGAGTATGACTGATAACAGTTTTCGAATAACCTGAAGTTGATGGTTGATTAAGTAAATCAAACGGTTTTGTCCTTCTCGCACAATTTCTTTTAACTTTAACATTTTCTTCCATCATTTTTTGCAGCACTCTTTTCGGCATCTTCCCTTTACTTGTCACTTTACGTTTGAACTTTTTCTCGTGTGCCTTTGCATACTTATAGTCACTTAGTATTGACTTCACTCGATCTTCGAAAAAAGCCTTCAACCTACAAGTCATGGAATAAATGCGTGATCTTTTGTTGGTGTTGTAATTTCGGGAATTCATAAAAATTAAATTTATGTCTTTGCAGAATTCATTTGGATTTGAATAACAACTACTCGTTAATTGTTCGAGAACGGTAGTCAAATCCATTGGAGTGTCCACTACTTGAGAGTAGTCAGGATATAGAATTGGATCAACTTGAAATCTGAATGGCTCTGAATCTGAATTATTGAACATTAACTCTACCAGTTCTTTACACTGCTGTTTCCAAGAATTTGAGGTAATTTCTCTTCTTTCGATCTTCAAACGTTTCTGAGCACGTTTCTTTGATAAGGGAGAATCAGTTTTCATCTGTTTTATTTGAAAAAAAATCAAAAAATAAACAATTCTAGATAATAATTTCAAAATACCTTTCTTTTTCGACTACTTCTTCCGTTTCTTGAAGTTTCGCCATTAATGTTTTCTTCATCTTCGTTCTCAGTTGATTCATACATTTCTTTGTTTTGACTTATTTCTTGAATGTAGATATAGGGGTCATCGCAATTAAAATCGTCGATAAAACGGAGACACAAAGTTGTTATCAAACGAGCTTTCACTCTGATGTCACTCCCTTTTTCGTTGGAAGCTTTGGCGTTGTGCTCAATAAAATTAACATCAAATTTTACAGCATCCAATCTTCTATACATTCGGTTTTCTAATCTCGCTTTGATTGTAGACAAGTCTATAGGATAAGGTACCAGACTTGCGTAATCACAATCTTTATTCAAATCAACAGGAGCCGAAAAGTGTTCAGCCCAAGAGGTTTCCATGATTTTTTCCAAACCAGAGATTATACGATCACATTCGTAATCCATTCCGTGTTCAGGCCACTCGCCATTTTTCGGAGTATAAAATGGGGTGCGATCGTTCGTTGAAACAGGTATACCTTCATTTTCAAGTTTTACATCGCCGTGCTGATCGATTTGTTCCAAATCCCATGGACTCATCAATTCTTCTTCTTTGCTATCCCAGAGAACTCTGAGACTTTGAAAATAACTATTATTCTTTGTGGCTTCTTTGTTCACAATGGTTCCAAACCACCATTTATCATCAATGATGGACTTAAAACGATCCTTTACTTTCCAATCTCTTGCAATAGAGTCCTCATAAATTTGTTTCAACACAAGAAAATCTAGAACGTCGGGCATATCGTGATATCGCACAGTAAATGTTTCATTAGTTTCTTTTCCGTCATCATCAAGCACGACCAAAGTCAAAATTGCAAGCACAATTGGCGAACAAGATAATTCAAGTTGATATTTGATATTAGTGACTTTGACCAATTGTTCTTCTTTCATGTTTTTACGTTTTACAGCCTGAGTTCTCGCATGTAATTTGTATTCTTTGTTTTTTCGAACAGTTTCAAGATAGTGTTCGTGAGCTACTCTAATGTATACGACTTCATCACCTATTTGAGGAAAATATGGAGATCTTTTGGGATAAACGCAGATCAACCAATCAGGGTACTTAGTTATTTTAATTTGAGGTTTAACTTTCACTTTGCTGTTCACTTTCACTAAGGAAACATCGGAATCACTGTGATTTGTATGATGGGCACTATCACTATCACTTTCTTCATGAGCTTTACTACTGCTTGCTCCTTCACTACTGGAGTCATCATTCCTTCTAGTCTTTTTGGGCCTTTTTCCATTGAATTTTTTGTTCTCTTTCACTTTTGTTCTTCGACTACTTTCAGCATCATTTCCAAAATTCCATCCGTCATCTTCTTCTTCTTCGCTCTCGCTTTCACTTTCAGAGCTCGATTCTTCCCATGAATCAGCTGCAGATTCTGAAAAATTAGAACCACTTTCCTCAGGTGTTGATAAATCTTCAGGATTTTCATAATCAATGATTCCTGAATGACGACGATTTTGAGTGTTCCTTGAAGATCTCGAGGTGTTATTTCGCGATACCACACCGAGACGTTGTTGACTTATTCTTCGCTTTCGTCTCGTAACACGCTCTTTTGATAAAGTCTCCTTAATAGTTGAGGGCAGTACTAATGGTTTTCGTTTCTGTTCTCTAAAATAGAATTCTTCTTCAAGAGATGCAAACTTAGATACCTGTTGTTGGAGTTTTATTACATAACTATAATGCAAAGGTTTAACAACGATTCGACGAGTCCAATACGGAGTAGACGTGTTACCATCGCGGGATTGCCAACTACCACTAGATTGTCTCACTCCTTCGACATCGCCTGGTCCTCTAACTCTTCTCAAAGGATCTTCTGAAGATTGAGAGTGGTTATTTCGTCGTAATCCGTTGACTGTGGATGGCAAAGCAGCATATCCATGTTCGTAATTAACCCTCTGTCTATCCTGTTCCTGTTGCAATCTTTCAATCATATAATCGATAGTTGGCCGTTCGTCACCATCATTTCCTTGTTGATTTTCATCATGAGGCCGTGAAACTGGTTCTAGCACTTCAGCTATTCCTCTTTCATTTTGTATTGAAATGTATGGTACAAGTTGTTCGTCATTACAATTTTCACGACCTGGAACTAATCTCTGAATAATAGGCTCATATGGATTGCCATCAATATCAACCAGAAAAGGAGGAGGCATCAAATGTGGAGCACATTGGGTTTGTTCATCAATTACATAATGATGAGCATCTCGAATCAAAGGTCTATAGTCGGTGTGAAAAAACACTTCTTTCGGTACCTTTTTGTACCTTTCATTCGAACCAAAACCATAGATAGTTATGTGCCCATGAGAGTCTGTGGAGGCAAAAAACTGTCCATCGGGTGAGAACTTGCAATCAAAAATTGCTCCGTGTCCTTGACCTTCGATTTGGTTTAAGAATACTTTAATTGGTGAGCGTAGCACCACATCCCACAAAATAATTCGACCATCATGACCGCCACTTAAAAAAACGCGTGGATCAGTTGGGTGTGCTTCTACAACGAACACATCGTCTTCATGATTATTCAGAATTGCGATTAATTTAGCAGTATTGGAGTCCCAAACTTTAAGACTATTATCACTCACAGCTGTAATAACATATGCATCGTCACATGTCCAACAAACCATATTCACTCGCACTCTTCCATCACTATCACTAGGAGGAGGTTGTCCTGGTAATCTTTCATTCATATTTAAAGTGAGACTTCTCCATGTTTGTCTCTCATACCACCAAATACTTGCTGTTCCATCTTTGCTTCCGCTCACAAATCTGAAGCCTAAATTACTAAATTGTAAACTATCAACTTGGTCCGCATGTGCTTCAATTTCTAAAATTTTTTCTGGTCCATCGGGACCTGCTAGATGATAAACCCTCACACAATGATCAGTACTTCCAACAGCGAGAAATGCTCCTCCACCACTAAAAGATGAACATATAAGTTGAACTCCATTTTTTGTTTTCTCATTAAATTTAATGGGTTTTGTCTGAAATTCATTTGTGCTCGCATTCCATCTCCAGAAACAAACACATCCATCATTGGCAGTTGATATCAAATAACGATTATTATCGCGTGAAAGCGGACAAAATTTTAAAGATGTTATTTGCCCCGTATGTCCGGTGAGTATGCAAACAGGACTCGTTGTTTTTAGACACCAAACGCGAATCATTTTATCACAGCTGCCGGCAGCTAAAAGTGTATTTTCATAATTCACAGATAGATCTGTTATTTCTGCAGCATGTCCTCGAAGTGTGGCAAGTAAACGCGCATCTGTTGCACTCCAAATTTTAACCAACAAGTCATCAGCACCCTAAATAGCAAGTTTAGATTAAAATAATAAAGTTATAACGAGAACTCACTGTGATGATGTATTTTCCTGATCTGTCGAAAGTAATGCAATAAACTGAAGAGAGATGACCAAGTTGCCGTTTGTGCATTTGCTGCTTACTGTACAGTTTAGTGGGAATTGTATGATTGATGGTAGAGGGTCCGTTGTTCTGACGCGCGATCAATGTGCTAACAATGTTCGAAGGATAATTCGAGAGCGAAGAAACTGAAGGCAGTAAAGGTGCGCCGTGAACTCGAGCGTTAAGAGCAGAACAAGCGTTTAACCGTGGAGCTGATGATTTACGACGAAGCAATGATTGAGAACCATCACCTAACAATGAATGAACACCAGGAACGGCGGGAGGAATTTCTTTATCGATTACTTCACAGATCCGCGAGCATATTTTAAGCAAATGATCGCCCTTAATGTGACTATAATTACGTTCCATCTCTTCGAGCGAAATCGAGTGCTCATTTCCCAACCAATCGATCCTTTTCGGGAGCAAATCGTACAGTTCGATCTCTTCGCGAAGAGCATTTGCCGCTCGTTGACACTCACTGTTCGCCAACAGTTTATAAATCAAAAAGAACAGTTCCTTTTTCATTCTCAGCTCTTCGGGCGTCAAATACGCGTTTTCCGCCATTTTTTCGTTTTCAATTTCAAAGCAATGAGAAATGAATTCGAATCAAAGAGCGAAAAGCGATTTCTTCTCGTCTTTTGCTGAAAATTCATTCAATTTTTCACCACTTTTCGAATGCAATTCAAACCCCATTTTCAACGAACGAGGGGACCATTCATTCATTACGCCCCAGTTTTCTTCACCAAAAACACGACGACGACATTTTTCAATGATTTTCGATTGTTTACTTTTTGAAAGCCATTTTTGATTCTCGCATTTTTGTTTTCTTACAAGCAAACCGTTCGACTGGCTTCAGAATTTTTCTCATGAGTTTTTCCAATAAATACTCAAATGCGAAACAAAATGATCAATAGTTCATTGGTACAGAATACGCGCGCATAAAATTTCATTCAGGTCAAACTTTATAATTGAGTCTATAGCGAATTTTTTACTGCGTGCGAACAGCTTCGTGAATTTTCATCGAATTTTATTCTTACAAATCTCTTTAGACGATAAGGCTTATAAAAATATTGAATAAATGAATAACAAAAATTTTTATTTTGATTAATCTATGCAAGTTAATCTAATAGAAAATCTGATAGAGGTGTAGGCAGCTATACTAAAGGCCACAAAAATAAAAAATCCTCAAAAGGTACATCAATTAACAATAATTGTTAATTGATTTTCAATTGGCGGTTCAACAAAGAATTACCGCCACATCTGTATTACGGCCAGATTTTTTTTGGAATTGTTATGGCCATTGTAAAGAGACTTCTCTATATATAGAAATTAAAATGAAGCAAGTTTATTAAAGTCTATTAATACATTAAAGCTTAAAAATGACATTATGTGCGAACCTTAAGATTTTTACTTCGCTTTTTAATTTTCACAAATGTAAAATTTTTTCGACTTTACTCTTTCTTTTTGAATTCTCATATTGTTTAAAGCTCAAGATTCTTTTTTCAATTCTGGCAGAAACAAGATTAAAAATTGATCACAAAGTAAAATTTTTAGAATAATTTTTCCTAATCCCTTTTACTTTTCATGATTTACTTTCATTTCAAATGATTTAGAGATTTCAAAAATAAAATAAAATTCTAAAGTTTGCTTCAAGCTGCAAAAGTGATTTTTTCTATTTGTTTTCGAATGAAAGTAACACCATTAGAAAAGTTTTTAATTTAAAATGAGAAACAGAGAGTTTCAGTAATTTTTTATTTTGACACAGTGTGAAGAACATCAAGACTAACTATAATAGAATATAACAAGTAAATGTCAAGGCAAAAAGAGGTGTTTGATAAAAATTTGTGAGTATTGTTTTTAAAAACTTTTAATTTAACTCTCAAAATATTACATTTTTTCGTATAAAATCGACTTTTGTCGAATATATGCATTCACTCAGCGTTTTCACTTGTTTTTGAATTTCAAAAACGTGTACTTCACGTGTAAATACAGAGAAAATAAGAAATGATGCATCAACTTTAATAAAAGGTGTCTTTATAAAAGGTAACTCAAGCGATCAAATTTGAATAAAGACTTCAATTTTGCATGTTTCGCTTCCATTGGATTTTCACTTGCGTTATTTTCTATTGTATTCTTTGTTTTCAAACTCACTATACCAGACTATTAGGTAAAGTTAATTTGAAATGCATTTCACTAAATGCGAATTAATGTTAAATATTGAGTAAATTTTAATTACATTATATATTAGCGCAATCTTATTGAAATTGCGTTTCTGTGCACTGTTCATTCTTTCCTTTGTCAATAGTTTTTAATTTAAAATTTCAATGAATTTGGCGACGTCAAGCAGCGAAGGTCTTTAGTTTATTTTGTCATTGTGTTCAATTTAATGTTTGAAAAGTCATCAATAGTACACTTTTTATGTCAATATTTAAAAGTAAAACGTTGAGTTTCGAATTAACGTTTTAACATTTGACATTGAAAAAACTTCATTTAAAGTTTGAAAATAATTATTTTTATTAAATAGAGATTTTGAGAATATCATTACCAGAAATCAAATTTTGCAATCCTTCTTAAATTTTATTCTGAATTTGCCTCAATACTTAATTTTTGGTTTAAGTTAACAACTGTTCTGCTCTTATTGGAAAATGGTTCATTTTGTAGTGGCCGACTATTGTGTTTTATTTGGAGCGATGATAGCCTCACTATTAATCGGAATTTACTTCGCTTTCAAACAGCGAAAAAAGTCAGATGCTGAATATATGACTGGTGGTAAAGATTTTAGCGTAGCACCAGTTGTTTTGTCATTGATGGCCAGCTATTTAACCGCGACAACATTAATAGGATGGCCTGTTGAAATATATACACGAGGAACTCAGCTATTCGCGTCACTTGTCGCTGGCTTTGTGTCCACTTATGTCGCTGCAGAGGTTTTCATTCCGATTTATTTCAAAATAAACGCTATCAGTATAAACAAAGTAAGCAAGATAATTGAAGAAAACTATTTTAACACAATGATTATGGAAACTATTTTCCAATTAATAGCTTCAAAAATTTATTAACAAATAGCATTCATAATTTATTTAACTTAAATTTCTTTCATTTTTAAACTCGCATTTGACTTTAAACAATTATTTCAAATGTTTCAAAATAGTACTTAGAGGAAAGATTTAATTCAAAAACACTCGTTGTTACCACATCCGCTTTAATGACACTTTCATGGGTGAGTTGCTTCAGGTTTTATCTTTATTAATTTTCAAAAGATTCCTGCACTCGGAGTCATATTATTTAGTCCAGCTCTTGCATTTGGTGTCTCAACCGGTGTTTCTACTACTAACTGCATTCTTCTCACTGCCGGAGTTGTCACCATTTACACAACGTTTGGAGGCTTAAAAGCTGTAATTTGGACAGATGTTATTCAACTTATTTTGATGATAATTGGATTAATTGCAATTATTATTAAGGTAAATTTAAAGCTGTAAGGAGAATTTAACTGCTTGATTCTAATTTTAAGGGCACGCTCGATATCGGCGGTGTTGGAGAGGTTTTAGAGCGAAACAGTCTCGGTGGACGAATCGAACTATTTAAGTATGGTTATACTATCTTCAGAGCACATGAATCTTAATTAATTTTTTAGTTTCAAATTCAATCCTTACATGTCAAACAATGTTTGGACTGTGGCTTTCGGAACCTCTTTTGTTTACATAGCTGCTTATTGCACTGATCAATTAGCTGTTCAAAGAATGTGCGCTTTACCAAATATGGAAAAGGTGCGAAGGTAAAAAATGAAATGATTAAATAATTCGTTAATTCAAATATCTTTTTAGAGCTCTTTTTTATGTAATGATTGGATTTTTCTTTATTGAATTCAGTGTTTTGTATTTAGGAATGGTTATTTTTGCTTACTTTTACAAATGCGACCCTCTTAAAGCAGGCCAAATTCAAAGAACAGACGAAATAGTCACATTATATGTCAGTGAAATATTTGACAATACATATCCAGGATTGTTGGGCCTTTTTGTTACGTGCATTTTCTGCAGCTCTCTAAGCACCTTATCATCAGGTCTATCGGCTCTTTCAGTTCTTATTTGGGAAGATTGGCTTAAATCATTGTTGCCAAAAGTTAAACCAACAACTAACGTTTTAATAACAAAATTTCTTTCATTATTGATTGGAATTATTGTGTTGGGTGCGGCATTCCTTGCAATGAATATTGGAACCATTTTCGAGGTTTGAGGTCTCAGAGATTAAAAACTTTTTTTGTTGATCACGACTTTTCAAGGCAATCTTCATATTGATTGGTGCTCCTGTTGGTCCGCTTTTCGGACTATTCTTTTTAGGTGTTACATTTCCAAATGTGAATTGGAAAGGAGCAATAACTGGAATGGGAACGGGATTCTTGATAGCGATTTGGATAACAGTGGGAGCTATTTTCAACAAAGCCCCTGAAATGGTGCTTCCTACAACGACTGATGGTTGTAATAACACATCTCTTCTTGCGAATATCACGCACAGCACTCCTTTCGAGCAGTTGAAGCATTCAAGAATATCGAGTTATGCGCCTAGAGGCCTTAACTTAGTTTACCATATTTCGCCACTCTTTGTGCCTGTCGTTACATTTTTGACAACAATTATGGTGGGAAATATTGTGAGCTTTATTTTTGGCGGAAATGAAGACAAGGAAGTCGACGAAATTTTATTATGTGATTTGGTAAGAAAAGTGCGTGATTATATGAAAGCTTTGAAAAAGAATCGGAAATCAAAACCAAGCAATTGTGAAATTGCCAAAACAACTCATCTTTAAGGAAAATGGCGTTTGAATAAAAATTTATAGAAATGTAAATTTGAATCTCTCTTTTTCTTTAAATTTATTAAGTAAAATTAGATTTAGAAACAATTTATTTTGTACACAAATTTATTACCAATGATGCAATTCCACAAATCCTAAATTCCAGTTTCTAAACCTCTCAAGTCTTTCGAACATTCGTGCCCAAATTATTGCCCCTTCTTCGGTATTGATTCATTGTTATTGACTGATGCTTGCACGAACTTTTTTCTATTGTTGAAAAAGCCGAATTTTGATCGCTTAATTTTAGCTCGAATTTGATTTTAAAACATTGTAAATTTATTTTTAAACTCAAGAAACAAAATGGAAGCGAAAAAGATTTTAATTTTAGCTGCATTATTTGGAAAAGGTAAGAATTCAACCAGATGAGAAGCAATATTTTGATGAATGTTTGCGTTAGCGCACTGCAGGGGCGAAGGAACAATTCTCCCAGACGAAGACAAAAGCAATGAAAGCACAATGTTAATCATATTGATAATATGCTTCGTCATTCTTCTGATCGCGTTTGGTATGACAATTTACTTTAGTTTCAAAAAGAAAGTAAGGTCAGTCAGTTTGCAAGGAACAGTAGTCGATTCCGAAATGATAAAGAAACAGCTAAAGGAAAAACCAGGCAGGAATGGCGTGAATTTACCGTCGATAAAAGTAATTAAACCTGTGCCTATGAGAGCTACTGAAATGTCATTCAGTACCACTCCATTTATACCGACTGGAACCGATATTAGAAAGCCTATCATCATTCCGAATGCTGTCAATACTTATGAATAGGCAAACTTTTTTTGAATGTTTTGCAAATTTGTTACTTGCTTTCGATACAAAAATATCAATTTCAACTCTTTACCTAATAAAATTTGAAATGAGAATATCAATTACTCATTAATTTAAAATTTAATTTATTTTATCAGGTAAAAGTTATGTCAATGAGAAATCAGTAGAAACACTCCCACTCTAGGGATATTATAGGTGTTTCCTCGTAGACGTGGTTAATCGATGTGCTGATGATAGGGGCGGGTAGTGCACGGCCGTGAAAAGCCGTTAAGGTACATTACGGGTTTGTCCGACCGAATCCGGGAAAAATCGGAAATTTTGAAAATTTTTGTTTTTATCAAATAATATGAAATGAAAATTTATTATTATTACAAATAAGTAAAACGACTTTGTCTTATCAAATTAATTATTTTTTATTGATTTAATGTAAAAACAAATTCACTTCTCTGAATTTATTCGCGATAATTTTTCATATATCTGGAAATTACAATTATATATGCATTATAATCGATCAAAAAACAAAAATTTTCAAAATTTCCGATTTTTCCCGGATTCGGTCGGACAAACCCGTAATGTACCTTAACGGCTTCCCACGGCCGTGCACTACCCGTCCCCATCATCAGCACATCGATTAACCACGTCTACGAGGCAACACCTATAATATCCCTAGAGTGGGAGTGTTTCTACTGAAATCTTATATACTACTGGGAAAAAAGTTTCCTACTGCTAAAAGAATACTTCATTGTAATTCACAAAACAACACACTGGACATGCTTAATTTTGACTTACTTGTATAAAAACTTGCTTATTACGCTTATTTTTGTAAGCGTCTAAATTCGCCAACGATTTAGACCGTTGCCACTCGCGTCAATTCAATACTCGCGATTTAGGTCACTCGAGAGGATCGTCAGAGTTAATTAATTATGATTTATTTACAATTGGAACAATTTACAAGAAAATGAACACGAATAATAGGCTTTCATAAAGTGAAAAAGTAAGCGTTGACTTTACGCTGCATTCACGGGATGGGTATACGGTGAGAGAGTAACTTTCAGACTTCCCTTTGCTGAAGCATTTCGTGTGATATAAAACAATGAAAATGAAGTTTGCATTTGAAAGTGAACTTGATTTTGAATTGCAATTTAACTTTAGATGATCACTTCACATTCATTCGAGAGAAGTAACTTAATTTCATTTGAAAGGGACCTGCTTGCTCCAATTCGAACTTGAAGTCTGAGAGTAATCCAAAACTGTAGGGGATTTCAGATTTCAATTAAGACAAAAGATTTGTAAATTTAGAAAGAATTTTAATTTGAGTATCATATTATGTTGCTCATCAATATAAACACAGCATATACGAGAATTATAGCAAAAACTCGGTCGATTTGTTAGACAATAAAATCAAATTCTCGTTTGAAATCATGCTTAAAATCTCAATCTGCCTTTGTTGATCAAGTTTGTATTTGAACATTTTTTAGACATTTCGTAAATATCTGGAAATTTATATTTTTGAAACTTGTATAGAATTTAAAATTAATGATTCACTTAAATTCTGATTGAAAATTTGATTACAAACCGCATACGAAGATGTGATGTTGTGAGCGCAATTAGAGTGCAGTCCCTGAAAGGGAGAAGAAGAATCGTCAAAAGAGGAGAAAAGAATTCGAAAGTTGAAATGCTTTTCAAAGAAACGAAAGCGTCTTTTCTCGAATGCTTCGCAATAAATGTGCTCAAGATGGGTCCCATCCCGCGACACATCGGCTTGATAATGGATGGCAATCGACGGTATGCTGACAGACACAATTTGATCAAGAGCGTGGGACATTTGCACGGATTTAATAAATTGTCGCAGGTTTTCACTCATTTCACCTTTTATTCTCTATTCAATTTATTCATTTATTTCACAGACACTTGAATGGTGTAAGCAAATGGGTGTCAATGAAGTAACCGTGTACGCATTCAGTATCGAGAATTTCAAAAGAAGCGAAGAAGAGGTAAACGCTTTGATGGGACTCGCGAGAGACAAATTCACTAATCTGTTGCATGAAAAGTACTTTCTTTGTTGTCGCCTTATTTTTGATTCATAAAAAATATTTCTTTTGTCTAAAGGGACGAGTTGGAGAAAAATGGTGTTTGCATTCGTTTCTTCGGTGCTCTAAACATGTTACCTGTTGATATTCAAAAACTAGTCGCCAAAATTGTTTTGGAAACTCGACACAATAAGAGGTATGTGAGTCTAAAACCGCTTATTCATATCGCATCAAATATTTGGTAAACGATTAACTTAATGATTGTAACTTTTGAAAAAGCTTTGCACTTGCAATGTGAAATTTACCCATTGCCTAAATTCGTAATTTTGAACATGATTAATAATTGAATGCATTTATTCCGAAAGGGCCTATCCAATAATGCATATATTATTAGATAGGCCCTTTCGGAAT
>NCKU01000117.1:6220-61826 GCA_003675995.1 Dinothrombium tinctorium | reverse complement strand
AAATGATTTTATATAATTGATAGGTAACAAAATCAAGAGGAAAAAATTAATTTTATCTTTTACTTTTTGAAGCGAATTCGTCAGTACAAATTCATCTTTGGTCGAATAGAAGCAGTTAATTAAAGTTCAAAAGTTTATGTAATTTTGTATCAATTACATGATGTCGAACAGTAGTTTTCTCTCCAGAAAAAGTTCTCTTTTTTATGCGCAAAGTTAATGTTTTTCTAGACAGAGTAGTTCATCAGAGTGTTAAAAATGCGAAAAATTAAAAATTCATTCAAAAATCAAAGAAAAAAAATTACATTTACTCAAAATTTGAAGTACTTAATCTATTTACTTTATTTCAAGAACTTTTGATCATCTTGACTCGCTTCTCTCACTTAAAAACCATTTACTTTCAAATAAAAAATGAAAGGCGCTTCATCTCGCTTAAGAAATGTTTAATATCTTAAATATCCGTCTCTGAAATGAAATAAAAAAATTCATATAGTCAGTAACCAATCAAGCGATGAAGTGATATTTTAATTATTTTCGCCTAAAAAGAGCTCTTAAATGCCCAAATTCACAACCCAAATGAATGGAGTCGTAAGCAAAAGTGAATATTTATTTCGGGAGCGAAATTGCAATAACTTCCCATGAAAAGTTTGTTCTTAAACAGAATAAAATTGATCTCAAAAACAATGATTATGTAAGATATGAGGTGGAAGACGAATCTTCGATCGCTTGCTGATAATCGAGCATAATTCAAATTTGTGTCATTTCTACTTTTCAATTCTTTTGCTTCGAATTTTGGCTCGAATTTTGAACTGGAGAGTCTGCTTGTGAAATGTGAGGTTTAGTGTCTGGAGCGGGATGGAAGCTGAGTTCATTGTTTTCGGGAGCAAATGGCAGCAGGAATTTATTTTTACTCCTATATCGATCTCTATTCATTGCTCTCTATCGATCTTGCGCTTCATATTTTCCTAACACATTGTTTTTGCGCTTTAGGTTTGGAACGGTGTCAAATATGAAAATTTTAAGCCTTTTTTAGAGAATTTATTTTCGCTTTACTTGTTTTTTTAAACTTTCAATAGAAATGAAGTAGAGGCGCTGAAATTTTAACAAATAGCACTTCATTTTCAGTTTGTCTATTCTACATTCGATTTGTACAACTTTAGATAAAGTGTGCAATCGTAAGGAAAGTCTCGACAGCAGAAGGCGACAAATGAGCTTTCATTCTACTTCAAATACTAAAGCTGCTTCATTAGAAGATTGAGCTCAGCACATTCTTCTCACATCAGCTCTCTAGTGGCTCCCGTTCTCTTCCACACTCATTATATAAATTTTCATTGATCCTTCTGAGATTTTACCGAAAATAGAGTCACTTCAATTTACTTTTATTTAGTATAATAAAATACCTCTTATGCTATTTAAAAATATCCAAACATCTGATTTAAAGTTAAAAAAAGATCGAAGGAAATCGAAAAGTAACGTTGGCGGGAAAATTGTTTAAAGATCAACACATGAATTTAGAATTTTTAGAAGAAAAATTACTCTTTATTCATAAGAATGGAGAAAAAAAAACATTCACCCAAAAATGTTGGTTTACAACTGACGATGAAGAAAACTAATTTTATGCCAATTTATTATTCCATTCTTCAGTTTTATAATAACCACAAAAATGATATTATTAAGCTTGTTGAATCGATCGTTTAAAATAAACAAAAACTAATTTCAATCATCAAACAGGAAAAACTGGAAAAGAATCTTTAAAGTTGGTGATTCGCAAAAGTCGGTATTAAAAAACTGGAGTCTCAAGAACAGATTACGTAACGAAATCTCGTCTTCAAAAACAGCAATGCGTTCATTAATAATAAGAAGTCTATCCAAGAGGTAAGTTCAGCGATTTCTGAATTATCGAACCATCAAAATCGCATCATAAGAAAGTGCGAACAAGTATCCACCATCCAATCAGCATTAACCGGCTTGTGTATCGCATTCATCCTTGAACCTTAAACACTTGTTGTTGCTGTCGTGTTTCTTACTCTAAAAGAACCAACGCCTTTTAATCAGATTCTTTTGCTTCTCCAATTGTGAACAGTCTCGAAAGCAGTTGTCGACAGATCGGAAGGATGGCAAAAATTATTAGTGGAAAAGAAGTTTCAGAAGAAATAAAGCAAAAATTAAAAGAAGAAGTGAAGAAGCTAAACGTAAAACCCTTACTTGCCATAGTACAAGTAGGTAATCGTGAAGATTCAAATGTTTATATCCGAACGAAGATAAAATTCGCTGAAGAAGTCGGTGCTCAGGCGAAGCATTTTAAATTACCGAAAACAACTACGGAAAAAGAGGTGAATTGTTGCCTAAGGTTTTTAAATCACATTTTACTTTTATTAAAAGTTAATACAACAAATTGTCGACTTGAACAATGATGATTCTGTTCACGGAATTATTGTCCAGCTACCATTTGACAGTGAGAACGAAATTGATTCCGTTAAAATTACGAATATTGTTTCACCGGACAAAGATGTTGATGGGTAGGTCCACTTTTTTAAATAATCAATTCATTCATATTTTGATATATTTTAAGTCTTTCCGATTTGAACGCTGGCAAACTTTTGCATGGACAAGTTGATGGACGCACTTGTTATCTTCCTTGTACACCTAATGGGTGTATGGAGTTAATAAGAAAAGCCGGAGTCGAAATAGCAGGTATTTCATCTCTGCTGAATCGATTTTTGTAACTTGAAAGTGATTAAGGTGCTCGTGCTGTGGTTCTTGGACGAAGTAAAATTGTGGGATCACCAATGGCCCAATTACTTATCTGGAATCATGCTACTGTCACTGTCATTCACTCAAAAACTAAGAATATTCCGGCGATCGTACGTGAGGCTGATATAGTTGTCGTCGCCATAGGACGTGCTAATTTCGTTAAAGGAGATTGGATTAAACCAGGTTTGTCAAAGTTATCCTTCAACATTCAATTTCTTAACGAGTGTTTTATGATTCAGGAGCTGTTGTAATTGACTGTGGTATTTCTGCTGTGCCTGATGCGAGTAAAAAAAGTGGTCAACGATTAGTTGGTGATGTAGATTTCGCAGAATGCAAGTTGGTTGCTGGTGCCATTACTCCAGTACCGGGTGGTGTCGGTCCAATGACTGTTGCTATGCTAATAGCAAATACAGTCGACGCAGCAAAGAGACACAGTAAAAACAAAAATGAAGACTAAGTTAAAGAAATTATAACGAGAAATAAATAAAGAATGTGAAAGCGAAAAACAATTTTAGACTCGATTTCTGTGAAGAGGCGATTTACGAGAATCACTTTATAGAACAAATTGCTTTTCTGAAATCAGAATTTTATCTTTGTTTTTGAAGTCATATCTTTATCACATCTCATGTTCCGATCGACTCGCAAGTGAAAAGCTACTCTATTGAGCTTATCAGAAAGGCGTTCGAACGTCGGCTCTTTCAAGAGTTTTCCGACGCCTTCTGTTATTTTCACGCTTCGAAACCAATCTCTGATTTGTTGCGAACGTCACCTTATCAGAGTGTTTCGCTAAATGTTGGAATCCTTCAAATTCATTGTGTTTAACGGTGGCAAACAGAAAATAGTTCGTGAGAAGAGAGCAATATGCAGTCGAATAGTAATTTACTAAAAAATGGTTGGAAATTGGAGTGTCTTAAACTCAATAAAGTAAAGCCTGTTCCAAGGTAATGATTGTATCAATTTGTATTTTCACTTTTCCGCACTTAGTATTTGATAATTAAAGCGTCGTTGATTAAGGTGCCAGACATGAATTCGCTGTTCGCTTCGTTGTGTTTCGCCGATTTGTCAGAACACTGATGAAAGCTGTCGTCATTTTTAATTATTTGTTAAGACTTGTGGTTTCTTTGTTAACAACGGTAAACAAATAAGCGAATCGCTCATTTGCTGCGTATTTAATAAACGGGAAAGCTGATCGCGAAATGTTTTTATCGCATTCTTGTTCTTAAAAATAAAGCAGAATTTTCCTCGTAATCGCCTAACTTCGTGTTTCGCCCTATTCGACTCGAATTAATTACTTTCAGTTTCGTAAACACTGAAAGCAACTATTTTAATCCGATTTGAAACTAGAAAGCAACCTCATTTTAGCTCACTTCTATGCACTCTGCACTCTAATGATTTGATATTGAGACGTTTCAGTCGATTCTGTTCCTCGGATACAGCAGTAAGAGTTTTAATCGAGTTTGCGAACAGGATTACGTCTAATGATTGTGATTAGCTTTCTTAATGTAAAAAATTTTTTAACTTCGCGAATTGGTGTCACATTTCTTGCCGCAATCGTCGCCGCAAAACGATTTTAACGAGACATATTCACAGACTCACATTTTTTAATGAACATATCTGTGCACATTGTCTCTTGTTGCTGTACGTTGCCATTGATCTAAAAATTGAAAAGGATGGAAACAATCTCGTGACGACATAAATAAATAATTAATCTGCTTTCGATATGATCATATTTTCGAGCATTAAAACTACGCCAACGATTGATTTATGGTAATGAAATAGAAAAGTTCGAGTGAAGGACAATTTTCATTTCTGTTTATCCTCTTTTTCAAGCTCGGATCATTTTTCATTAGCTGATTCAGGCTATGAGTTGAATTATGCAAATAGTTGCTTAATTAGCGCGCAACATCTAAACTCTTCAATTCAAACTTTTTCAATTTAAACAGCGATATTGAAATTGTTCGAGCGCACAAATGCAAACCTATCGCACAATTGGCAAACGAAATAAACCTGGATAAGTATGATTTATATGGTCAGTACAAAGCGAAGGTAACGATGCAAACTCCAGATGTTTCCGACCCGAGTTCCAGGGGAAAGTATGTGGTTGTGACAGGAATCACCCCAACGCCGCTGGGCGAAGGTATTCACCGATTTCTCTTGTTTTCACTTTCATGACCATTCGTGTTTAGGAAAGAGCACGACCACCATTGGATTGGCGCAATCGATCGGAGCCATAATCGGAAAAAATTGCTTCGCTTGCATTCGTCAACCAAGTCAAGGACCAACATTTGGCATCAAAGGCGGAGCTGCCGGTGGCGGTTATTCTCAAGTTATGCCGATGGAAGATTTTAATTTGCATTTAACTGGTAAAATTACATTCTTCCGCAAAAGCGATCATAAATAATACGCTAACTGCAGGTGACATTCATGCAATAACAGCAGCAAACAATTTGATCGCCGCTGCGATCGATGCTCGAGCATTCCACGAAACGACTCAGTCAGACCAGGCGCTATTCAACCGATTGGTCCCTTTTAAAGTTAGTTGCTCATCTTGTGATCCATAACTAATTTAAAAAAAAACGCTTAAAGCATGGGAAACGGGAGTTCAATAAAATCCAAAAGAAACGTCTGGAAAAGCTTGGAATTAACCCGAATGCGAAGCCGGGAGATTTACTTCCCGAACAAGTGCGAGACTTCTCTCGTTTGAATATTGACACAAAAGCGATCATTTGGCACAGGGTGATGGATATAAATGATCGTTTCTTAAGAAAAATCACTATTGGACAAGGGAGCAACGAGAAAGGGTTTAGCAGAGAGGTTACAAAACTTAAAAAATTTAAGCTACAATTAACCATTAATTACAGGAACAATTCGACATTTCAGTTGCAAGTGAATTGATGGCAGTTTTAGCTTTAGCAAACGATTTGCGAGATGTAAGGGAAAGAGTTGGTCGCATAGTTGTTGCACAATCTAGACACGATCCTCCGCGTGCAATCACTTGCGAAGATCTCGGTGTAGCGGGTGCTGTCACTGTTCTTCTGAAAGGTTCGTAAGACTTCGTAAATTTTCAGGCTAAGAAGTTAATTTTCAGATGCAGTAAAGCCCACATTGATTCAAACATTGGAGGGTACGCCTGTGTTAGTGCACTGTGGTCCATTTGCGAACATTGCTCACGGAAACTCATCTATAATCGCTGACAAAATAGCACTAAAATTGGTCGGAACCGATGGCTACGTTTGTACGTGCTTTCGACAACTTTTGAAATAGTGATCATTTTGTTGCCACAGTGACAGAATGCGGTTTTGGTGCCGACGTTGGCCTCGAAAAGTTTATAAACATTAAATGTCGAACGTCAGGTTTGTGTACAAATATGATTTATCAAATTGCCAAGATAACTATGATGTATGAAAGGAATTCTTCCCGATTGTGTCGTAATTGTCGCGAGTGTACGAGCATTAAAAATGCATGGCGGCGGGCCAACGGTTACACCGGGTGCTCCTATACCAAAGGCATACCAGGAAGAAGTACTTAAAACGAGTAAAATAACTATAATGACATTGATGTCTTAGAACTTAGAACTCTTAAAGAACGGATTGTGCAACCTTAAAGCTCACTTGCACAACATTACGCAACATTTTCAGCTTCCCGTTGTGGTGGCGATCAATCGTTTTACCAGCGATACCGAAGCGGAATTGCAGCTCGTTAGGAAAGAGGCACTTGCAGCAGGTGCGACGGACGCATGCATTGCAGACAATTGGGCGCAAGGAGGGGAAGGTGCGATCGATTTGGCAAATGCGGTGATTAGAACTTGCGAAAAGAACTCAATGACTGGGAGATACCTATACGATGAGCGTTTATCGATTAAAGTACGTCCACAAAATAGTGCGAGTTCAGTGAATTTGAGTCTCGCTTTTGAGTGCAGCAAAAAATCGAACGCATAGCGTGCACGATATATGGTGCTGAGAGTGTCGAATACAGCGAAGTCGCTGATGACAAAATCAAGGTACTTGTGAATGCATGAATGCAGCACATACTCACACTGAATTCAATACCAAAATCGATTCGCGACAGAGATTCGAGGCGTTCGGATACTCGAAGCTGCCCGTGTGTATAGCGAAGACGCACCTTTCGCTTTCGCACGACCCTAATATTAAAGGTGAGATCACTTGCAAAGTGCATGCATACGATAAGAACTCGCACAATTGCGACAGGTGCTCCTTCGGGCTTTCGCTTTCCAATAATCGATATTCGAGTCGCAGCAGGAGCTGGATTTGTGTACCCGTTGGCGGGAACCGTAAGTGACAATATTTGAAAGCAACGCACATTAAGCTTAGCTAATGACAGATCCAAACGATGCCCGGACTTCCCACACGTCCTGCATTCTACGATATCGACATCGATCCTGACACAGAAGAGATCGAAGGACTTTTTTGAATGGGCGATGTTTGAATCAAATTTATTTACAAACAGTGTATTTGTACCAAGAAATGATAGCACAATTCTACAACAAATTACGTATTAAACATTGCGACACAAGACTTGATAATGTTAATGACACTTTCGTGAAAAATGATATTTGCTTAATTGTAGTTGTTGTGACAGTGAATGGCGCTTATTCCGTGGCACGTTCTTTCTTGACTTTAAACTGCGATGCGTTTGCAGAGGAGTTTGAATTCGAATTAGATGTGGAATTAGAAAGGTGATCGTTCGAAGCGTGCGTTGCTTGCGTACCTGTCGTAGTATTGGTAGTCGCGTCTTCCGCTAATATTGTCAATATTTCATTTTGCATAAAAGCCCACGGCACACTCGAACCCAACAGTGGACACTTTTCGCCCGATGGACAGTACACCTCTCCGGGTCCTGATCCGCCGTTATTTGCATGTTGTTGCTGCTGTTGCTTTATCGATGCACGTGAACACGGAAAACAAAACTTATGAGATGTGACTGATGGACACTGCACGAAATGAGTGTCTTCAAGTCGTTCTTGGCACAGAGTACATTTAAGTGGTGCCGTTTGTTGAGCGACGGGTGTCTGTGAAGATGGAGGTGTTGTTGTCGGTGATGTATTATGTGCTGTTGACTGTTGCTGACTCCCAGTCGCCTCCACTCTCGGTTTTTTGCTTGCCGCGGTCGTCGAGCTCGCAGTGGTGGTGGTCGGCGTCGCGGGCGGCGATGAGCTCGTGGTCGTCGCGTAAAATGCTCCTTTAGATGAAGTGGTCGACGTGACGGGTGCGGCCACTTTCGCACCGACGAGGGTTGCATCGAAAGAGTAGACACGGCCGACCATTGGATGTCCGTGATGACTCACGTGTTCGCGAGATGATTTGCGGATGCCGGTGACGTGATCTGTTATTGCTATGCCGGGCGCGGCCATCACCGCGGGCAGACTTTCGCCTCTGGTCAGAGGAGGTCGACTCACACTGACTAAGCTTTCCTCGACTATCAATTGCTGCGGCCTTGTCTCGTCGACTAAATTTCCGTCACTGTCCAAGCAGTGAATGCTCCGCTTCGAAGAAGTACCGGGAATTGTGCGAGTTGTGCTCGCCACGAGTTGTGGTGAGGGATACGCTCTACCGGGACTTCCGCCCCCACGCGTTGTGGCAATCTCGAAGTGAGCTGATGGCTGTTGAGGCGTTGTTCGGTGTTGCGTTTGTTCGTAAGCATTGGTCGGCAACCCGTTGTTCACCTTATATGGATGTCGCAGCAGCGGAGTCCCGACCGCGGCATGATGCACGTCATTGCTGCTGCCGGTGTGCGATTGACTCGACTGCGACACCGGAGTGGCGACCACGTATTGTCCGGACGAGTGCGAGCCGTGCGACGAGGCGACCGCCTGCACGGCAGCAACTCGTTTCATTTGCCTCGCACTGTCGATGATGTACTCGATTCGATCGGCACCCTCGTAATTGACACAGCCGCGACAAACGATTTCAGAGAACTCATGAAGCAGCGCCCACGGCATCCGCGGCAAATCGCACAGGTAACAGTGTTGTCGTTGCGAAGATAAAACACTGGCTGCGGGCAGCAGGGAACTGGCACTCGATTGGTGCACACCCGATGCGGACACAGCCGAATGCGCCTGCATTACGGTGGATTGCGACGCGGCGACATGGTTGCCAGAAACCGCGATGCGGTGGGCACCACTGCTGGTCGAAGACATTGCGGTCCCACTGTGCTCTCGCCTTTTGTATTGCTCTCTGTCACAAAGAATGCAAATCGGTGAGAAATGAAGTCAACAATCGGTTGTCACTCGTCGTTGCGTTTCGCAGCGTTCGTTGTGTTCGCCGTTCGCGATTCAGTATCTAATCGCAGCACGTTTTGCGATCGATCGCAGGCAGGAATACGCCGTAAACAGCAGTCATCTCTCGACACATCGATGGAAGGCGATCGCTTCGAGTGCACATTCAAACAACAGCCGTTTCCATAACAAAGCGATGTCCGTTCGCTGCGTTCACTGCGTTCGCTGCACACACAACAAGCGTTCGCCGCTCTCATCGTTCACTTCGTTCGCTTCTCGTCTCATCGCACCGTTCGCACACATCGCACGCAGCGATCACTGCGATCGATCGAAGCCACGGCGCTCCGCAGTGCGCTCACTCCCCCCGCGCCCACTGACGGCCCATCCGTGCGCGCGCCGTGACCGCCCCACTCACGACCGCTCGCCGCCCGTCCGCCCGCGGCGCGACGCTCGTCCGCAACGCCACTGCTGTGACGTGCGCTGCACACGTGAAGACCACGCGCTGACGTCACGCGTCGCTATCGAACAGAGGACGTTTCCAAGCGTCGAGAGCGGAGAGGAGTACGGCACTGCTTTACGTCACCGCTCGTCACTCGCATTCATCCGCGCTTTCGTCACCGCTCGCCTATCGGTTGCCATTGAAACTGCACTCTTATCTCGGAATGTCCGTCCGTCGCGTGCCGCGCGGGGCGGCTTCCCTCGCGTTTCCGCGCCTCCCGAAACGCACGGCGTGCGACTCGCAGCCTGCCGCCACCCGCCGACGTCGGGACGCGGAGCCCGCCGCCTCTCGTGCGGAGGGCGATCGCTGACAGCCGTCGCGCCCGCGGTGCTTACCGTGTATCGCTGCGTCCGCAAACGGCGAATGCTATTCACATGACTCGAGCGACGTTCGAACGGCGGTTCGAAAGTGAAGACGCGGACAAAAGCGAAAGGCTCACACGTTTGCCATAATTGAAGTGTCTTTATTTGAAAAATGCCAGCGTTCGAAAATAGAAGAAATGGTTTGCGCTGATATCGGCAGTTGTCAGGTGCACACCTCGTCGTCGTCGTTGATGCAGTCGACGGTAGTGTTGCGAAACCTGCACTCATTCATGCATCGCACGCGCAAAGCAACGCCACAAATATGTCTTTGAACACGTGACGTAACAACGTTTCCGTAACACGTCCCGAAAAAGGGCAGAGACACGGAGACACGATCACACGCACAGCGATCGCAGCGAACTCCTGCTTCGCAAAAGGCACTGAGGCTGTGTGCGCCTTTCAGCGGATTCGCGCGACTCATCGCAACAGACTCAATACATTGCACAAGCTTTGTTCGCCAACTCTATATTGATGCAATACATTGCGCGCTGCGATTCAACGATTCATATCAACAAGTAATCAAATATAATAAACATACTGAATACAGTATAGAAGAGAGCAGTGGTTACCACATAATAAACATGATAATCGACGTCGCAATTATGTATATTTATATATAATTGATTTCATATATATTTAAAAGTGTCAACCATTCTTTACGATATTAACGAAGCAAAAAACAACAGCATTATTTCTTCTTTTTCTCATGCATCGTTTCTGCGATGGATGCACAACAAAAGCCTATTTTCCTTCACGCTTTATGTTTGAGGAATGGAAGTGAATCGGTTTCCGAGGTTTTCCGCCGTGTGTAAATTACTTTGAAAGTGAGGAATAGCGTTGTAAACCGTTGCGTTGTGATCGTATGTTTGATCTGTCATCACAGATCTTAAAACTAATTGCTGCAATGGATGAATTAAAGTTAACGACGGCACAGCCGTTCGGCCTAAAATGACATTCGTTGGCTGCGTTTCGGTCGCTGGATTGCCAACCAAAGTACTCGATTTCTGCTGAGATGCCTGACCCGGACCTACAACAGTGGGTGTATTAATCAAGCTCATTCCACGGGAAATCGGCCCGAATCGTGAAACAAACGGCCGATCAGCGAATGGAATATATTGGTCTTCATCGGAAGATATTGACGCTGGCACTTCTTGAGATCCCTCAACATTTTCAACATTATCCTCATTTTTGTCCTCGTCGTTCTTCATCAACTCGGCGCCAATAGATGGATCACCTGCAGCAGCTGCCGCGCCAACAATTATTGTTGGAACAGCTGCTAAATGAATCGAATTTTGACTTTGGTCAATCGTCTGAAAACTCGAAGGTGAAAGTATCGGCGATTTAACAAGTGTCATTGGCGAAGTTGGTGTAAGCACTCGAATCGGTGGCACGGACAAAGGATGACAAACTTCTCTTCCTCCAGGAATATGATAATCAATGACATGACCCGGAGATGAGGACAAAGGCATTTTGTTAGTGAAAGAAGGCTTTGGACGACTGATGCGAGATTTTAATGAATTTCCATTTTGCGAACGATAACCGGATTTAAACATATTTCCCCCATTCTGCTGCAAAAACTCCACCAAGCGCAATGTAATGATCTTCGATGACTCAAGAATTTTCGATAGTTCTTCGTGCGTTGGATGAGAATACGATTCTACAAGTACAAATATTAAGTCAGAATCAACTTAAAACATGGTTCAACAAACCATTCTTAGGACTAGGATCGAATTGAGCAAGTCTTTCGAAATGTTCTTTTAACGAAGACAAATTCGCAGGATCCCCAGTTCGTTGAAGAGCTATTACAAGTTCTTGAATTGATTGATGAAATGATTGTGTGGACTGTAACTGCAAAAAAATCACTCTTAATATTAGAATAAATTTTGTGATTTATTATATGATTACCTTGTCAATAATCGATTGCATGTGCGACTTATGAGCAGTATCCCCATATAGCAAGGATGAACACTGGTCGGGTGATATTCGCAAACCAGCCTCCAAAGCTATTGATATTATTTGAGTGTCGTGTTCTCGTCTCAGAGCTTCGTAAGAACAATACTCATCTTTGAGCTGCATCAGACTCGAATCGCCTTCTCGTTTTGTCAACTAATTTTCAACGATTGGTTAAATATTGATTCATAAAAAAAATACCTTAAAACAACTTGCACGATACAGTAATTGTATCACATGTCCGATGGCTGTTTTGCTCGCCTGATGAGGAAAGTGCGGCGAAAGCCTCTGAACAACGAACATAACCAAAACCTTTCGCGACAAAGCGCTGCCGTCTTCCAAAGCAAGCAATACCAACCTATTGTAATGAATGCTTTCAATGTCTTCTTTTAAATTTACAACATATCATTGTATTTCCGCATCAAGAGAATGTCAACAGGATGCACTTCAGTCTCACGTTGCTTTGCTCAAAAAACTTTGATTGAAAATTTTCGTTTGAAAACTTCCTTTGCGTTTAAAAAGAGAGCTTCAAATTTAGGTCAACTCGGGTTCACAAAGATTTTTTTAGAGCTTTTTCCTCCCTCCAAAACATTCCTCTTTCGGACATACACAAATTTCTCTACGAAAGAATTCCTGAGCCTCACTGCGAACCGAGCAAAGCATATTGTATTACGCCATAAATACTTAAGGGGATAATAACCATTCCTGCAATCGACAACCTCGATATCGACAACGGGGTTTCCTCTATGTTGTCATTACATGTGATACCTATCAATTAAATGACATTGCAAGCGACAACTTTCTGATGTCTTTGTAATTTACAAACATATGTTCAATCTTTCAAACGTAATATGATCAAACATTTGCGAAAAGAACTGCACCAGAGACCATAAATAGATTAAATAATAAATAAAAAAGATGTTTGAAACAGTTGAAATTAAAAACATAGAAACATTGACACTTTTGTTGCGAAACACTGAACATAATTTTGAACAAAGTTGGCACGATTTAAATCTTGTTGTGCTTTTTTGTTGCATTGAGATTCTTAGGGATATCTATCATGGTTCATAACTCATAGCTAAAAAATATACAATAGTTTGAAGATCAATGCACTTGTACATATTTTCGTGAGGAAAGGTCAGGCTTTTGTTACTCAAATACTAACTCAAAATTATGCGCTGCAGATGTAGCGTACGACATGACCTCCTTCTCGTACTTTTACTTTTTATTTCATCCTTTCAGATTTTCATTCATTGAAAATTTGAAAAATGGATTAATGTATCAACTCTCACATAGTTGACAATTCAAAATTTTTCAGATGGTTATTTTGCAAAAGGATGAAACTGAGAAGTTGCGCGTACCTTAAGACTTCCTCTTGCATCGCGGGGCCTAAGAATTGACAGCCACGAGAACGAACAGCTGCCCAAAGTTTAGCACTGCAGTGCAAAGAGAAAATTATTTCACAAAATGTGATACCGAGCGTAAGGAATACCTAAGAGTGTGCGGGTCCTGATGCTTAATCAATAATTCCGAAAGTGCTCTTTCCCCAATTGATCGGGCGTTCCTGGCAGCCCTCGATCGCCCCTCTCCTTCTACCAGTTGGCAATGAAGTAAACTAATAAGTTTTCTTTGCATTGGACGCGATAAATTCATTGCTACAAAAGATAAAAAAGTTCTTTAACACTTGCTGTAAGCAGCGATTACTTTAGAAAGGTGAATATTCTCTTGAAATGCGATCACTTTTTGGAGAGAGAATGTAATCTTATCTACAAAACGGTGACCTACTCGATGGCTGAGGTTGAAGGAGAAGGGCCATTTGTTTTATACATTCCACTGATTGACGATAATAGATTATATCGTGCGAATTGAGATCGAAAAACCGCGAATTCGATAATTTGCGCGAAATTTCGTCGAAAAGCATTCGATTGTTGGTGAGAAGAGCGAGTATCGCTTCATTTTCGGGTAGATCGAGATTGATGACGGACTGATCGAAGGGACAGTTTTGCAGCGACTGCGAGTGAAAAGAACATAAAATGAGTGAGATTTAAGTGAGTCGAACGTACCGTTAGACAGGAGAGACAACAGGTGTGTGAACAGAGTAAAGTGACGGGTTTCCTTTGCAAAGAGAATTTATTGAAGCAAACGGGACATTGCATGAAATCGTTGCTTGGCGTCGCGAGCGGCATTCTTCAGTCATCACATGCATGTAATCGGCAAAACTGCATTCGCTTCTCGCACCTTTCCACAGAACAATTATTCGAATGCGTTTCTTTGCGAAATCAATTTTAAAAAACACATTTCGATTATAAAATTAAACGCAACATTAAATGTCACTCCTTCAATGCGACTGCGCGCTCTGCGCTCAGCTGCGCTGCGTTCGCGACGCGCCTTTTTCGAACTCTTGATTCGCTTTCAGTCTTTACACAATCAGCGGAATCTCTGCTTTTGTTGGTAAACAAAACGCTGCGATTGCATAGTGACAAATAAATATCTGAGCATTGAGCATTGAGTATCAGCTAAGAATTCCCAAAGAGCGCGAACAAAGCAGATTAAGCACAAATCTAATTTCGATTCTCTAGCCTTGCGTTTAATCAAAATAATGCACCGTCACATCCCACTTACCTTTAGTTTGCTGCATTATTAAACAAAACTCTAATTTAAAAACAAAGTAGAGTTATGCTTTACTCTCGGCTTTCCAGATCTGTTTTGTGGAGATTACGAAGCTTTTGCCTATAAAAATCTTTCAAATGGAGGTTCCTGCAAACTTGTAGCCGCCATCCTTCTAACTGCTTTCGCTTCTGCACTGTTCAAATTGAATAAGTTAATTATAAAAGGGTTTATCTAACAATAATACACATGCGGGATACACCCTTTTATAGTAAATCTATTCAATCTAAACTTCGATCTCACAGTGAAAGCAAACATTTTAATATGAGTGATGCTTCTAACGGCTACAAATGATTTTTCCAAATAACAGCAACGAAATAATAAAAGTTTGTTCACGACTTAAACTCATATTCATAACGCATGAAACGTTTTTCAGCAATCAACAGATTGCGAATGACGAATACCCATTCTCACGATTTAATTTTAAAAAATTATTACATTCAAAACAACCGACGTTTTCGATTGGTGAGCGATAGTGTTTTCTCCACTAACTCGCACTTAATCTGTTCATTTATCACAATAATGATCGATTTTGATTGATGGCCAGTGTTGTGATTATCAAAACGTTAAATTACAATCAACTTAGAACTTTTTGGTAATTTGCGGCACAAGAATAATCGAAATTAGATTCTACTTTTAAAGTGAAATTGCTTCCAGGATTCGAATCTCGACAAGCTCAGGCAATACATTATCATGTTGGCTGATTATATGCTCTCCTCTAAAAATTGTTTTGTTTTTCAAAACACGCCAATATTTTACACTTAGCATGTTCACAAATCAACTGTAATTGAGATTGATTTCATTTTTACTTGCAAGTCATAACAGTTTCATAACACCTCAAAAGTGTTACTTATTTAAGTTCACAGCAATGATTTCAAAATCGAGATTCTATCACGCTTTTCGGTTGCACCCATGATTTCCCGTTTCATTTTGCATTGATTTTTGCGACTGATGCTACAAAATGAAAACGCGAATAGAATTTTTTAAGCGGCAGCGATTTGATTTCATGCGATTGCGAGTAGCATTAGTAACCTTCGGATGGAAAAGGCGGCAAAATATCAGCACTCAAGTCGCGTTTGATTAAAATGACTCTTTTGGAGAAAAATTTTACGAATTTACTTTGAATGCTGGAATTTTGATTAGTTTTTCAAGCTTCAAATGCTTCATTCTTTTGAATAATTGCGTCGCTTCTGAAAACAGTTCTGATAACTGATGTCGTATATAGCGAGCGATGCAAACAATTCAACTTTTTGAAAGAAAATGCGAATCGAGCTTCACTCATTCATTTTTATTCTTTCACTTTACTAAAAGTACCGCTTTTTTACTTCGTTACGATTCTGAGAAATATGGCGCAAAATATTAATCGTGGCATATCAGTAAAATCGATGTTTAGGCTCACTTTAGCGCGAAAAATATACGAAATGAAGAGTTCAGTAGCGCCCGAAGCAATAATTTGAGCTTTTCCATTGAAATTTTCAATTCGTGAGCAGTTTATTCGTGACAATGTAACAACAACAGCGACTGAAGAAAAAGTTAAAGTAGTTGCTTCGTTTAGTGCGTAAAAATTCTGTAAATGCGTTTTACAGACATTTTAAGATAAGAATTTATTCACCGTTTTCATTTTCAACTGCGAGACTTTTTAATCTCATTTGTTTAAGAATTGAGCTCTGCTTACTTAATTTGCAAGGTTAGTCTAAAAATCGCTTGCCGCCCCATGTCTTTACTTATCATTGATGTCTACATTTTTTTTACGTTGTACACGTTCACCGCAAAGCGGTTGATGAAAGTAACCCGTTCTCCACGTGAAGCGAAACAAGAGATATTTCTCACGGCATATTAAATACTTTCAAACCTATTTTCTTCACAATTAATTGCTTTTATTTCTGCAAATTAATACTTTCAATCAAAGAAAAAAATGATAAAAATTTTTGATGCGAAATTTCAAACAAGTAATTGATGAAATGAAAGGTGTGTGAATCGAGCATTCGAGAGATTCAAATATTTGAAAGGCACAACTCGAAATTGTTCACACGTTGTTCATTTGAGTTCGCGGACAAAAAGAGCGAAAGCGGAAAACGCCCGATATTGCCATAAATTGACGTGAAATGAATAGGTTTTGACGAATTATTTAATGGTAGACACAATATTCAATTTCAAAGTGTACTCAATAAATGCGTTTTGAAAGCGAAATTGAATAACGACCAATTCAATAAAGAATTTGGCTGCTCGTTTTTTTCGCAAATTCCATCTCTTCAATTGATTACACGATAAGTGAATTTAATCTTGTAAAAATCGTACTTGTTAACTTCACGACACCGAATCATCCTAATTTCAACTCGAAAAACTCAAAATTGGCTCTTTTTTCATCGAAAAAAATAATTATCTTTCTTATAATTAATGAGACACTCAAAAGCAGTGAAGAAGAGCGTGTCGAGAAGAACTTGATGCATTCACTGACAAGTATTTTTGAGTTTAGATCGTAAATCGCTGAGAATTGAATCATTTTTGTCGCAAGCGAAAACAATCAATGATTCGAAAGTTTAACTTGTTTTCTTCTAAAACAGTTTTTTTGCTCGAAGCGAAACGATGTTTCAATTCTTTGCTTCGCTAGGAACTTAGGTACATAACACTCGATTGTGGGAAACTTGACCGCCAAACCATTATGAATGCAACAATGAAATCAATACAATCAGTTAATCTCTACATTATTAGTCTAGTGCGAAATACAAATCAATTTTCAAAGTCATCAATTCGAAACAAGTCGTGAAAGTGATCGTTTCTAAATCTTAAACCGTTAAAATTCAGTCGCAGTTTGTTGATTTGCGTTCACTATGCTTCATTTCGTGTCAATGAAATTCATAAACTGAATATGTAATCTCTTTTGTTGTGATTTTCCAAATAATTTGCGTCCTTTCGCAATTGATAACCACTTTTTGATATAATCTATTTTTTTCACTCATCTTGAGCAATTAAACTTATCCCGTGTGCAAATATTTTTTTAATTGTTCGCGAAAAAGAACGCGTCTAAACGAACAGCTTTCAAAAGCACTCGAAAGAGATACTCGATTATAATTATAGAAGCTTCGGAAAATGAATAAAGCACAAAATTATCACTCTAAGCAATCAGTATTTTCAGCAAAATTATCGATTTTTATATAGAAGAGAGGAGCAGATTGTGTAATTCAAGGAGGTTCCGGAAAAGCTTTCGCCATTCCGTATCGAGTTCACCCCTCACAACACGGATTATTGTTTCAAATGCTTTCTAACTTTAGCAGCTTATAATTGAATTGCATAACGTGGGAAAAAAGTTGTAATCTGATATTTTACGACAAAATTAATTAACAAGTTCGTGATATTGGCGATTGTCTCTCACACCGACTCATATCAATAA
Organism: Dinothrombium tinctorium; assembly: GCA_003675995.1. Taxonomy (NCBI): domain Eukaryota; kingdom Metazoa; phylum Arthropoda; class Arachnida; order Trombidiformes; family Trombidiidae; genus Dinothrombium; species Dinothrombium tinctorium. The sequence goes on along the minus strand of NCKU01000117.1, from coordinate 43,971 downwards.
AGTTTCACAAAATTCGTTGAATTTTTGTGTTTTTCATTCGAGCACTTCGAGTCGAGAGTATTTGAAGAATGCAAGTATTTTTCATTTAAAGCATAAACTACGAATCAGAAACACCGGGCAGACCGCTGCTGTTTGAGCCCTGCACGCATTCCTGATTACGTACTGACCGCTTGCTTTATGTGCAGCGTTGAAAATGCTAACAAGAATGTTTGAGGAGATATCTTAAATGCGCACAGTATGGGAAGAAGTGTACTCTGAGATGAAGTTTCGCAAATAAAAATAAAAATAAAACAGCCTTTAAATGCCACACATCGTGTTTGTTTTCAGCAATTACGCAATTCAAATTTTGATGGTTTTAAGAATCTCACAAACAAACACTGTTATTAGGCGAGCTTCGCGAATCTAGAAACTCGATTGCAATCATTAATTAAGCAGTGAAGTTCTGTGTAGGAATCGAGAAGCCGGTGCAGTGAGCGATGAGAACAAGGCGAGCGATTCGCGAACGTGAAATTTGGAAGCAAGAAAAATTCGCTGCTATCGTTTGAAGTCTCGCAAAACGCCGCGAGATCGTAAGTGGAAGTTGAAACCACTTGTTGCGTCTCATTTCTGTCCTACTTTCGTTCGCACACAAAGCAACGCGAGAATTTGAAATTCAAATTAGATTTGAAAAGAAATAAAATCGAAAACAATTTCGACGGCAATAAAGACGTGAGAGATTGCCTCATTCGCTTTTAATTCCGACCACAATTACGCAAAAAATGTGTAAAATTGCAAAATTAGCTGTTCATTTACGTGAGAGCACAGCAATCGCTGTGAGTTTGCCATCATCAATGGGAAGAGAAGAGAATGGCGAGAGAGGTGAGAGCGCAAGAGTTTACGGTTCGCGTAATGCGAGATAAATTGAAATTTCGACTAAATTCGGAAAACGGAAATTTAAACGATGCATATTTTTATAGCTTTTTGTTTTCACTGTTATTATGCACTTCACGTTTAAATGCGTTGGTATTGTTCATTGTTTGTACAGAGTAAGACGACGGAAGCAAATCTTTCGGAGGATTACAGTGCACAGAGTGAACGACGTGAAGGGAAACTGAAATGAACAGTTAATCGTTTTTAATGAAATAAGCTTAAATGATGCGCCGAAACATAAAGGACGAGAACGATTAATGACTTGTGAGCTTTCCTCGAAAGCAATTGAAAAGAGCAAAAACAAAATCTGCACAATAATTAGGTTTTAATTTTAGGGAGTTTAAACAGCGACCAACAAACAATTCCCAAACCGAAAATGTTATCACGATTAGACATCGCGTTGAAATATTCACATAGAGCCAATTGGCGTTTACTTTTTTGTTTGCTCTCCCACGTGTATATTATATATCATTGTAAGATTCATGGTTAGATGCCCCTGTCTTCGGAAACGTTCGCATGGAAAGCATTCTTAAGGGAAAATATTTGACTGCAAACCTTTTCAAGGAAAATGCATCTCTTTCTTCGAGAAGCGAGCGGAGAAAAAACAGAAGGTGAGAAAAATCACAAACGAATGTAGAAAGACAGTCGGTCGCTTGTGGGTATCGCGCAATGAATATTGTTTTCATGTTTCCCGAAAACGAGCACAAATTTTCAGCGCAATTGTTATTACCTTTAATTGCGAGAGTTGTATGTATGTGTTGGGAAATGAATTAGTTTAGGGTTCGCAAACAATTTTCCCAATGGCAGTCACAGTGTAATTTCTCTCTCTCACTCCGATGGTAGGCAGAGATCGCCCACTTTGCAGTGGTTTGAAATTTCGAGTGCGAAGCAAAAGTTTCCCATAGACACACTGGTATTTTGCATGAGATCGGATCCTTCCGTTATGCAAAGCGAAAAGTTGTGAGAGTTAGCACGCGGCGCATGGATGCGTTCGTGCAGCGTCCGAAGAATTGTCAATTACAGACGCCGACGCGCGAGAAAACGGGAACACCATCAAAAACGCGTGCTGGTCGACACGTGTCAGGCGCGTATATTCACGTGAGAAATTCGCTATCAGAGCTGCAGTTTTATGCAATCAATGCGAATTGCACTTAACACGACCCATCATAGCAAGCTGGTCGAATTTTGGTCAATGAATGGTTGCTGATCTATCACTTGTTATCACTCACTCGCATCCCCGGCGTTGTGTCGACCGATCGCTGTTCGAAATGCAGCGGCCGCAGAAAGAGCTCGAAAGGCACGGCCAGCTTTGAACCGAGTACTAAATCGTGTTTCACGTTCATATTGCGAAATATATTTTTCAGGCAAAAAGCGGCAATTTAGTGACGAACTGTTTCGGAGCCTGATTGTGGGAAAAATTTCGGAATTATGTTCGATGAGAAAAAACGGTGAGGAAAAGGGCGAGGCGGAAGTTTATGGCTCTTTCTCTCTTTTTGGATCGTTTTGCTTGAAAAAAATCTCTCCCTTCTCTCCGCACGTCTTTCAAAACTTTGTGCCCACCACAAAAACTTAAGCAATTGCAATGTGCGCCTTCCATTTCTCGCTCGAGTCGAGAGCAGAGAACGCACACTGTAAAGCACGCCGAGCTCGACACTGAGAATGAGTCCTCTCCCTTAAAACGGCCCTTAAAGCGAATAACTAATTCCCTTTTCGTGTTTGGCCCCATTTAAAAGGGAAGGTCAGCACTAGTCGAAGGTCACGCCAGGAATGGGAAGGTCACAACAATGTACTTTATGGTTACCACCACTGTACCTTCGCCATCCTCTTCTCTCGTGCTTCTCTCTCTTTCTCTCTCCATTTCTCTCTGCCACACTGCGCTCTCGGCTTTTAGCCATCGATGCAAAAGGGCGCATCGCTGCAAAAATAGTCTGAGCGAACGCAGCGAATGAGTGAGGCGAGTGAGAAAGAGTCTTGTATACCTCGTTCGCTGTTTGTTTGAAAAAATTTTTTGTATTCGAATATTCATTTCCCACGAGAAACAGCGACCTTCCCCTTTGCAAATAAAATTTTCGAAAACACCACTTCGCCCATCGCAGTCCGCAGCCCGTGCCGGCGTGCGTTCTCGACGTTGGATCGTTTGAGTGGAAGAAGGCGAGAAAATAAACAAAGTGGGTTAAGCGAAGCCAATTAGTGGCTGCGTACTTAATTAGGAGTCTCGATATGAAAATGAGATTAGAAGCAGAACCAATTAATTAAGAATCGTGGTAAAAAGAAAAACCCCTTTCATTTTTAACGCGATTAAAAGCGAGAGCAGTGTAATTCGCTAATAATTCCGATGAGAAAAAACAATTACAGTTTAAGTCCTCAATTCTCATAGTAGCAGCGAGCGAAACACAAGAATTCGTTTCCCACGCTGCAGCTACAGGGTGGCACTCGGCTGCTGTGTGCCTGTTGCCTCGCTGCGCACCTCGCAAACAACTCGCTCGATGTTCGCTCGTCCTCAACGGCGCTCTTCTTTCGCGAATTAAATTTGTAAAATTAATTAGCGCCGCGATCCTCAGACAAACCAGTGGAGGGATCATGTCCGCAAGCGCGGTGTAATGAGGCAGCGTGAGAACACCCCGTAGAGCTTTATAGGCACCATTGGAAGTGGCTGTAAGGGCCAAAGAAAAGCTTGGGAGGAGTTTGGAGCGAAGTTTGCAACAACAGTTTGCAGAAAGTGTGATCAGAGAAAAGCAGATAGACACTCGGCACAGTGAATACCATCAGGCTGCGCCGGCCCTCTTACCTCCCCCGGTTGGGTTGGTTTCGGGCCTGACCCTACCAGCATAAAAGAGAAAAACGTTGACGTTGAGTGGAATACTCGGAGTTGTTTCATGCAAATGCTTACAACTGAAAAGTATTTCTGAATTTTTAGTGGTTATCGATCCAAGTTAGTTATTCAACCGACAGCAACTGCTCGCGTACTCAACAGTCATTCTGCGATGCTTTTGCAGTGATATACACGTCGAACCGATTTCTAACGACCTTTTTCGGCCCGTTGTGTAAAAGCCTCTCTTGTGATTGCTGTGCGAATCTAGAAAAACAAATTCGACGAAATGAAGCAATTATCGGAAAAGAATTTAGAGCAGACGTCGATCGAAGAAATACCGACGGCGTCGTTGTGTGCGTTGAAAATGAAAGCAGAGTCAAAAGATGCTGTGAACGATGCGAACGGCGGCAGAGATGAGGAGCGATGTGATCGCGACGACAACAACAACGAGAATAGGAACATTGAATGTAAAACTGTAATCGCAAAGAAACTTTTGTCTGTGATCAGAAAAGGAGATTTCGACGAGCTTTTATCACTGTTAAGTTCAAAGCCAGATTTAAACGTATTCATTAATGGTCAAACTGCACTCCACTACTGTCTAATTTTCGGTAAGCGCCGCTATCACAAAGTTATCGTCACGCGGAGTAACGGAAACGAACGGTGCCTGACAATGTTAATTCTTTTGCTGCTTCTGCTTTCTTCGGCAGAAACAAGAACGCCTCGAGGTCCGCGTCAGCCTCGAATCGGCAAGCAGCGATCATTTGCCATCTATCATTCTCGGAGCTGCTCGTCATTAGTCTCCACACACAAGTTTCTATCTTTTTCTCGAGCAAGAAAAAGAAAAGATCAGTATGTGCAGCGAGAGACGCCCTGCCCGCCGAGCAGTTTCTTTGCCCGCTGTGTCACTTCCATTCACGGCGAACCCGATTTTACATTGAAAATTTGCTCTTTTCCAGGACGCGATGTTCAGTGGTGTCAACAGCTAGTATCAAATGGCGCGAATCCCAACTTATCAAATTGTGACGGATGGCATCCTATACATTTAGCAGCGTATAATGGACTTCACGAAACTTTAACGTACCTCATTACGTGTAACAACAAATGAACAGTTCCAAGCAGTAATCACCGTCTGCGAATCGCTCCTCAGCTCGTTATTCAAATGAAATCGCTCGAGATCAGTGGACCGAGTCGTGTCCCTCTTGCAAAGAATGCAATAATTTTTGTAAAATTAAATTAAATAAAATTAGTGAACTACCAATATAACGCCACCGATTCACACGCTTTTTTAAACTTTTCATGCGTTTTGTATTTCAATAGAATTGACGCTCGAAACACTGACAAACTCACAGCACTCGCTGCCAGCGAACGAACAACGTTTCTTGCATTGCGCAATCAATGTTTTCATTTCACGCGATCACACAACACATTTATGCAACTGAATTTGTTTTCCTAAATTAACATGTTTTAAGTTCGATTGATTTCGTTCGTCGGCTGACGTTGTTGCACTATTCAAACAAACGAATGATTAAAAGAACGAACGATGAATGACGGATTGTTTAAACTGTCAATCAGTGCAGCTTTGTAAAAACAATCGAAAACAGCTTCTCAGCTATTTTCATTCATTGCAAAAGCAGAAGTGAATTGAAGTGGAATTCGGGTTTCTGAAACAAACTCATTTCGTCGAAAACTGCAGTTTCTTAGTCTCGAAAAATTGCGAACTTTATTGCATAAGGAAGGCTAAACACTTACAATGACTCTTTCTTCACAATGATGTTGATTTCATTTCAGAAGTTAAATGAGCGCATAATTGAGAATAAAAGTTTATTGCGAGTGTTGCATCGCACAAATTGCGTGAGTGGAACGTTTATTATGTCGCTTAAGTGAGATACTTATGAAAAAACGCGGCTATTTGAAACAATTTAGTTCTAATTGCCATTTGTTGAATGCCTCAATTTCAAAGGCGTTTCTCGTGATTGCAATAGCTTTATAGCGAAAAAACTGAAAGTGAGCTCTTTTCTTGTTTCTTGCTTAAAAAATTATCTTTGAATTACAGATAAACTCAGGTAGTCGCATTTCAATGGAACTTGAATGCTAAAACATTTTCTTGTATCGATGGCGAGCAAGAGCATAAAAAGTAAAATCGTTATACAAGTAATTACAAGCTTTCGGTCATTTAATTATCAGTTTGTTTGAGTACAACTATCTTAATGTATCGACTTTGCAATGACTAATTACATAGCGAACTGCGATGCAATAAAGCAAATTTTTTAGAATCGAGAGAAAATATTGATCAAAGCGAGTGTGAGATAAGGCAAAAGTTGCGTTGGCACATTTTATTATTTGTCAGAAATTAAGACTGGAAATAAAACGAACAGCAAGTTTGCTTCGCTTTCTTTGCGTAATGACAAAGATTTCTCGTTGTGACAATCATTTCGCGGAGGCAAATTCCGAGAAAGCTAAATGTTAAAAATGTGTGTGTTCTGTGTTCGTTAACTGTTCAGTTCGAAACGGCGAAAGTTAAAATTGGCGAAAATATTTTCTAAACGAATATAATTATGGTGAAGACCAGAATCGAAGCGATGGAATGCGAGCTCTTTCGCCCGGGGGCTCGGTGCCATTATTTTGTTTATGTTCTATCGCATCGCTTAGCCAAATACATGTGTAGGTTGCTGCTACTTGCATCGTATAAACCGACTCATTCAATTGTTGATCAATTTGTAATCGAGTGCTGGCAATTAAGCAAATTTCGATCACAACAACCTCATCAGCATTTGCGTGAACCGACTTTTCTTATTTAACTGCAGTGTACTTTATACTTTCGGTGAAAATTAGTTCAATTTTACTGTTCACAATCGTTTTTGAAGTTTTTTGACACTAGCGTTCGAAACGAGCCTTTACTCGAAATGTAATTCAAAGAGGAAAGGAAAGTTTCAGCAAAGTTAACTCTGGTCACGAACTATGCTCTCATTTTTCTGTTAGGCTGTTTCGTGTCTGTCTTTGATTCGAATGTTTTCTCTCTCATTCTCTTTCTCGCCCTTTCTTCTCTCTCTTTCTCAGCGGTCTTTTTCGAAGTGAACAGAAATTATGAGGAAGGTAAGTGCACGATTCGAGCCGTGTTCAGCTGTTATTTAAAATTAAAAACAAGAGAGCGAAAATTGTGCAGTGGCAATTAGTGCGAAACAGCGAAAGAGAAGAGTATGTGATCGAAGTGAAGAGTACTCCGATCGCGCCAAAAGAGAAAACTGCTAAACGTGAAATGGGCAAAAGTCGGGCGCAGAGAGCGTTTTTCGGTTGCGACGACCGCTCGACAGCCGAAGGCGTCGCAGCCGCGCACCGGGAGGCGAATGCTGCGGCGAGCGACGATCGCGAAGGTGCGATCAGCGCGCGACGCGTGCGCACAGCGCTCGAATGAAGACGAATTTTGGCAGGAAATGAATCGATGCTTAATTCTCACTGTTTTCGCTTTAATCTCATTTAAATACGGCTTCACTTCTCCCAAAAGCGACGAGGAAAATGCGCGCCTCGATCGCAGACAGCAGTTGTCGCGCGAAACCAACGAACAGAGACGAGAATTGATCGGCAACGAATCGTTGTCAATCGACCTGTCAAACAATGGCACGCTTAATGTCAGCGATTTTGTGTCCGTATTTCGACTGAAAGACAATAACGATCGTTTACTCGTGCATTGGGCAGGCGAAGGCAGTGCTGTACTCATTTGTTTGACGCGCAAACGACTTGTTAAAGCGAACAAAACTGATGCGAACAGCACTTCGAACGTTTACTTCTCGTTCGATTACGGCGACACTTTCGCAAAAGAGGAACGGATGAAACTTGGAAATGGCCAAAAAGCGCAAATCGAAACCTTCTATATTAGCTTAGCTCAAAAGGGATGTTTCGTTTTCACTGATATAGTCAATAACTATCTCTTCACAACTAAAGATTTTGGCAAATCGTTCACCACGATACCTCTTAAATTTACCCCTACCATTGTTTCATTGCATAAGAAGAATGCGAATCTCATTCTTGCGTTGGATAAAAACGATACAAAAGGAAATCTCTGGTTGTCAGATAACTTCGGTGTCAATTGGCTTCACGTGCAGTCTGGCGTAAAATCATTTTCTTGGGGTTCCGATGGAGATGATGAAAGCACTGTTTATATGCAATATTTAAGCACAGATGGAATCTATATACTCTCAAGTTTTTCACATCGGCATAAAAATGATAAAAAAGATTGGTTACGAGGAATAACTTATTTCCGAATCGAAGGAAAATATATTTTTGCGACAAAAATTGCTTCACATTCTCGTTCAAAAAACGACACTCCATTGGAACTTTGGATTTCCTATGAACGCATACCATTCCGGAAAGCAATTTTTCCACTCTCTTCTTCTCGCAAAGCCATCGAATACCATATTACAGACGTTTCTGATGATCAAATTATGGTTGCTGTTACTTATAATGATTCAGTAACTGATTTATTCTTATCAAATGTAAAAGGCAACAAATTCACACTTTCACTAACGAATATTGTACATTTAAATTACTCAAAAGTCTCTGACGACCAGACTGAATCTTCTGTTGACATTCACAAGGTAGAAGGCTTGAAAGGCATCTTCATTGCGAATCGTTGGAAAACCCCTATTCACTCTGCTTCAAAAGCTTTTGAAAATATGGAATCCTTGATTACGTTTAATAAAGGATCACGATGGTTAAAACTGGAATCACCCACGGTGGATGTATATGGAAAAGAAATTGATTGTAATCAAACGCAGAATTGCTCATTACACCTGATGCAGAAACATAATGAATTTACTATGCCTTCAAAACGTTCACAAGTTCTATCAAAAGCTTCTGCTGTTGGGATGATTGCTGCTTCTGGTTTCATCGGCTCTTCGTTGAAATCAAAGACAAAAATGTACTTTTCAAAAGATGCTGGAATCACTTGGAAAGAAGTTCTTTTTGGAAATTACATAATGAATTTTGGTGACTCTGGCGGCGTAATTGTGGCGATTAAACAGTTTGGGAAAGAAGACGAAACCAACGAATTAGAATATTCATTGGATGAAGGCAATACTTGGTCAACTTTAAAATTTTTAGGGGATAATGAAAAGATTCGTGTGCATGGATTAATGACTGAACCAGGAGAAAAAACAGCCACTTTTACTATATTCGGTTCAGAAGCGAACTTTTCACTCCATCAATGGATTTTAGTCAAAATTAATTTAACATTCCTATTTGACAGAAAATGCAGCAACGATGATTTCGAGTTCTGGTCGCCACACATCCCCGAAGAAAGTTGTTTGTTGGGTCAAAAGCAAAGAATACAAAGGAGAAAGCCTGGCAGACGTTGCCAAAATGATGCGGGTTACGTTAGACCAGTATTTACTGATATTTGCAATTGCACATACTCTGATTTTGAATGCGATTTTGGATTTAAGCAATCAAATGAGGGTAAAACTTGCATTCGCGACAATTCTATAAAAAGTTCTGATTCTTTCGCCATTCCTTCGGACTGCAAACCGGGCCAAACATATAACCGTACACGTGGTTACCGCAAAATTCCTGGTGACGAGTGCCAATTTGGGATCTCTCAAGAGTTGAGCTACGAAGTTGTTCCCTGTCCAATCTCCAGCGACAATGATTTCATCGATTCATTCCAAAAGATGCAGTCGAGTCATATTTCTTTAATACTCATTATCGTTTGTCTTGTGGTTGTCCTCGGCATTCTCGTCGCCAGACATCGACGACTTCGAAGGAGTTTTCTCTCTTTTGTAAACAGTCATTACGACACTCGATCAGAATCAGCAACGATTCTAGTCACTGATGGTTTGGGTAAGTACCTCGCTGTTACACCTGCTATTTACATTAGCGCCTTATTATTGAATGCCGATTTCGTTTCACTCGTGAAAATACTACTCACATTTATGTTGTTTAACTGTAAGCTTTAATTTAGATGTATCTCGATTTTAGATGAAGAAGACACTCCTATCATCAGAGGTTTCGCGGACGACGAGCCCCTCGTGTTGGCGTAATCCTATTATTTATTGCTTATCTATAAAGCGCATGGAAAATTTATTTTTAGACAAGCTGTGATAAACAAAGTGTGAATTTTAGTCGACACTATTTACAGTATTATCTTAATCTCAATTCATACTTTTATTCTTCGCCTAAAATGAAAATACAATTTAAAGGATATTACAGAAAGCATTCGTTAATTAAAGTTTCGATCACGTTTCAATTTAACAATTCGATTCTTTTATTTAAGTTGTCCATCATTTTTTTGATGGTCTCGACGTTGTTAATAAAAGATTCTTTTAATAATTTTAATTCCTTCTCATTATTGTTCATTGATTCCTCAATTTGTGTTTGCAGCGAGTCAATGTATGAGAGCGCAGTCGAGAACTGAACAGCTGTAAAGAAAATTATCATTAGCATATCGCTGAATCGGCGTTACTTTTGAGCTGATTGAAGAAGACAGGAGTCTCTGCCTTCGGGCAGTCTGTGGGTACGGTTCACGATTCAAAACCGAAACCGGATCTGACTTCTTCAACCGCTAGTTACTCTGCAATTAAATCTTACCTTGTTCTTGCAAATCGTTTAAAGCGTTGAGACGAGTAGCAATTAACGGCATCGAGGCGCTGCGTTTTTCGTTCTTCATCACAATCTCGTACAATTCATCAATTTTGTTTTGTTTTTCGATATCTTCGAGTTGAGCTTTCTTTTCCGACATTTGATTCAACTTATTTAAAAGAGATTTCAATCTCGCTTCTATTGACTCTAAATGTGACGAATCCATTTGAGAGATACGTGCACTCATTAAATTGACAGCTTCAACAAGACTTTTATCGTTTGTCAGATTTGTAAGGAATGATATTTTCTGATCATCATTTCCTAGTAAACTTTCCAAACGTTTTATTCTCTGCTCGATGAGATTAAGTCTTGTCATTTCCCGATTTCGGCTCAATTGTGGATCACAAAGCAGTTGATAAGTAAAAGAATGAGCCTCTGATTTCGAGGCTGACTTTTCATCTTTTTGCTGCGATTCTTTCAGTCCTTCGACTTGAGAGCAAAGCTTTGAATAGATTTTCGAGGATTCAACGCCATAAAGAATATTGCTTTCCGCCCATTGTTCAACATTTAAACTCTTCAATTGTTCGGTCAATTGATCCAATCCCGTGACAATGTCGCAGGGCGTTAACTCATTGCCGAATGTCGGGACAACTTTGGACGCAGAGTCCGCGGACGGTTGTTTAGCGGCTCGCAATCCTTCGATTAACTCTGCGGCTTCGGCCTGAATACGACGGTACTTTTGCAACGGAGTTTCACGATCGCGTGAGGCGGAGTCCACTATTTCCCAGTCACCGAAAGACTGGTAACCGAGTGGACGTTGTTTAGCGATCGGTTCTCGGAAGTCGACTTGACTACCGTCAACCACTTTGTCTTTGAACGCGTCGTATGCCTGTTCCGGTTTCACAGCGATTATCGAAACATTGTCAGTTTGGTCGCCGTCGTAAACGGTGGCCGCGCGACGATTGATCTGATCGACTTCAGGTAAATCGTTCGTCTCATATACATCGGGCTGATCGAACGCGATGCCGGGCAGGTTTCGATATTTGGAGACGTCAGACATCGTTTCGCGAAAGGCGAGTGTGCGAGCAGCGAGCGGATGGATCCGCACTCAATTCAGAGCTCGTTCAGTAAAATGGACTTCTATCGATTGACGTTTGCGTCGAGCGCTGAGAGCCCGCCGTGCGCCGCATTCGGGAGACGGCCCCTCTTCACGAACGATCGTCGAAAAGATGAATTCAAAATTGTTTGTTTGAGCTTTTCGAAACGCGCATTTTTTCGACACTCGTTTCGCGAAAATCGACGAAAACGGCGAAAGCAGACGAGAGAAGTGCTTCGGACGCGATCTGCTCGAAAGCGAACTGTGCGTGACGCGTGCGAAGCAATGACAGGCGGTAATAAGCACAATGGTGTCGTTTCATCGAATCACTCGAATGTCACATTCAATTCTTGCAATCAAACTGCTAATCATTTGAGAAATGTTTGCCACAAAATGGATAGCGAAGGTTTAAACGGCAAACGCAACGGTGTTTTGACTCGTAATGGCAGCGGTGTCAATCAAACCAGTAGTCAGGAGTTGGACGAAGCGATTGATAGAGAAGAATCGCCCGAAAGTGACAAATGTGCCCATTTCTCGAATGATGACAGTGACTCGGAGTTCGGCGCTTCTGCTTCCGAAGAAGAAAGTTCGGGTTCGTTCTCATTACCTTTTTTTTGAGCTTAAATCTGTTTGCGCTCACCTCAGTCTTTTTTATTTGTCGCAGACATTGACGAAGAGGAGTATGAAAGAAGAAGGAATATGTTTTTTGCTGAAATGGCCGATTTGGAAAAACAGTTCCTTGCTCTTAAAGAGCAACTTTATGCCGAAAGGTTAACGCAAATCGACCGAAAATTTGAAGAGGTTAAAGCGGGACGCGCACAAGAATATCTGCAACCTTTGGAAGAATTGCAGGAACATATGCGAACCAGAACAGAAGTCGCCGGTATTTTGAAAAAATTCAAATTAGCAAACGCTGAATGCCAATACAATGCGGAAATCTTGGCCGCCAAACAGCACTTAGAGGTGAGTATGCATTGCGTCGACGTCGCCTCTTCTGTTGCTTTGAAACTAACGTTTAAAAACATTCATTCTCAGAGCGAAACTCAAATACTTAAAGAGCAAATTAGGCAAGATTTAGAAGACAAAGTAAAACGATTGGAAGAAGATAAAAACTCAGTCGATAGCGACTTTTGGACAGAGTCCAGCATAACTAAAAAGCGTAAAAAGTATGGTAATATAACTAGCAATGGGTATGAATACGGTCCTGGACGCGATCAGCTCAACCTTCCCGATCGGCGGCGCAAACCAGTGACTGTTTCAGGTCCTTATATTGTGTACATGTTAAAAGACGCAGATATAATTGAAGATTGGACATCAATACGGAAAGCGATCAAAGCATCGACTTCTGTTTCCTACTTTTGAGATTGTTTCGTCTTCAATGAGAGGGAGGTAAGAAATCATGTGTCAGAAAGAGGTGTAAATTTGTAAATAAAAATGAGTACGAAAATGTTGTATAAAATCGACAACACATATTGTAAACTGTCGCACATCAAGTGTCATTTCTTTTATGTTTTTTAATAAAACTAAATATTCTTCGACAAGTCGCTAGAAAAGTCGACATTGTAATTTACATTTGCTTCTTCAAAGCCTCTGCTCTGACCGCTGTTATTAGATCCTGATTAATTAAAAACACAAACCTCAAGCCTGCGATTTCAACCACAGAATTATTGTTTAGTTTCGCACAATTACCAGAGCCGAGAACGGGCTTGGCATCGACGTAAAACGGTCTTTTGCCGGTATTTACAATCATGAAATCACCGTTGGCTTGTAACTTGATTAAACCCTGTTTACGCGATATTTTCGAGGCTGGGCCTTCAAGAGACAAGTCAACATCAATGATACTATCTTTTGTGCACCTGCCGAGCGTGATCTCTCGCGATCGCATCAAGTACCTAACCAAGCGACCCCTTAAAACCGCCAAAGTTTGACTATCAAAATCAGAAGGCGCAACCCCTGTAATGCTGTCGACAAGCACCTGCCATTTCGGAATTTCATTTTCCAATTGCCTAATTTCACGCTTGTTTTTTCTGTCCGCAAGCATCAGTTCTTGGTGCAAAATGTCTTCTTGTTTCACTGTGCCCGATGTCGAATGAGATACACTCTGAGGTATTGTTAATGATTCTTTTTCAAGCATTTCCTCGGCATCTGAAAAGTTGATCACATCCTCATGTCGAGGCAAAGGTTGCACAGTTTGGTCGTTGAGAAGATGATAATGTTTCATTAATGACCAGTGTGACATCAACGATTTTGGTGTACGGTAGGGAAGAAAAGTTTCGGTGTGTTCTGAGATCAGTTCTTGAAAAGTTTCCGATGACGGTTGGCTGTTTGCCGGAATCTTTTTCAAAATAGACTCTTCTGCTTCACTGAACAATGCTTTCGCATATATTTGCGACACAACGTCTGGATGCAATTGCCTCATGGCCGAGACAGCAATTTTGGCAATAGTGGGGTCGTAGAGCAGAGCGTACCATCGATATTCAATCTCTTTCAGACTGAAGCGACATGAGAATTTGACACCTCTGTAAACCGATTCGAGATCATTGGTCTGCTGGACAGCGATCACAAGCATCAAATCGTCTTGCGGCTTCCATCGTCCGATGTCTTTGATTGCGTTGTTGTGTGCGTTTCGATGTCTGCGCCTTTTGGTCGAAGCACTGACCAATTTGTTACGCTTTCCACTCGTTGACGTTTCGGCGATCGTTGGCGAGGGAGGAACGGTTACCGAAAGCGGTGAGGCGATGCTTGACGCGAGGCCAGCTTTGCCTGAACCGACAGCGAGCGAAGAAGTCAGACTGCGCGAGCGTTGCGCTTTCGGGTAGGAAATGCTGCTTTCGACTAATTCGTCGTCAAATTTTTTTCGTTTTATGGAACGCGAAGAACTGCGTCTTTGCTGCTGTCCTTCCATTGTTTGCGGCTTTTCTATCATTTCTTTCGCGCTTTCATCGCTTTCTGCAACTGTCCGCCATTTTTCTCGCTTTCGCAGCCTTCACGGCGCTGTCGCCATCGACCGCCAACCAGATTCACCGATTGCCGATTGCTTGGCGCTGATTTCAATTTAGCAAAAAGCAGACGCAAGAGGGCGAAAACGCGTTTCGCGTCGCTTGCGCTCAACTCGACGTTTGCAGAGTTAAAACTTTTAATCTGCCTTTATAACATCAAGAAATTAGTTTCATTGTTAATCAAATCTATTTTACACTAGTCAACTAATCATCTCATATTTAAATCATAAAGACTTTATGGATTGTGTCAACAAAATTAAAAATAGCCATGTTTTAAAATTGATGGAAAAATGCTCAGATAGAGACATCTCCATACTCTTGATTCCACTTTTCGTAACACTGTAAACTCGAAGGAGAAACACTCTTTCTTATTCTTTTCAACGAGTCACAAAAATCTTGAAATGTTATCCTTCGCATTGCAGCAGCATCAATCTTTTTCACCTGATCGAGGCCCATCTCTCGAATCGGTCCCAGAGCAGCGTCTTTCGCCAAAGCAGTAAGATCACTTCCCGAATATCCATCTGTCATTGAGGCTATTTGTTGCAATTCTCCGTCAGACAAAGGATTGCGTTGAGTTTTCAAAAGTTTAGAAAGAAGAGTTATTCTTGTATCAAAATCAGGAAGCGTTATATACACTCTTTTAGTAAAGCGTCTTAATGCTGCCTCATCTAGTTCTTGAGGCCTGTTTGTCGCGCCCATTACAAGGATGCGCTCATCACTAATAGAATGTAGACCTTCAAATTCAATAAAGAACTCGGTCTTTAGGCGTCTACTGGCTTCGTGTTCGTTTTCTTTTCTTTCGGTGAGCAGAGAATCAACTTCATCAATAAAAATAATTGTTGGTTGCAACTCTCTCGCCACCGCAAACAAGGCACGTACAATTTTTTCCCCTTCACCCAACCATTTCGATGTGAGTGTTGAGGCGCTTATGTTAAGAAAAGTCGAGTTTGACTCAGCGGCAACGGCTTTTGCAAGCATTGTCTTGCCGTTTCCAGGTGGGCCAAACAACAAAAGTCCCTTTGGCGGCGATCTAAGACCTGTGAATATTTCTGGCCTCAGAGTAGGCAAAATAACCATTTCTTTTAAAGCTTGCTTGGCAACAGTTTGGCCTGCAATGTCATTGAAATTTACTGTACACGCGCCATCATATATTTCATTGAGTATCATTTGTACGAGTTTCCTGTCCACTCCTTTAATGTTAGCAACTTTGCTCGATGCGTTAAGTCGACTACTCGACATAGATGGCTTCAGCGGAGAGTTTGTGCGAGCTTTCATTGAACCAGATGAGATCGAGTGTAATGAAGGGGAATGGGCAATGCGACGACTTGCTGGCGGAGTAGCGGTGGCAGGAGTTTTTCTGGCACTTGTACTTGCAATAGTTTTGTTAGTTGAGCTATTGTTACGTGGTAGCGTCTGACTTTTGCTTTGATTGTTAATTCCAATCTGGTGCATTTGCGTCGCCAATTTATTCACATTGCGAGAAGTAACTATCAATAGAGTAAACACCGATAAACATCATGTACAATACGAGGAACGAAGAAAATCGATTTATGGCTGTATACCTGATGTCAGTGAACTTGTTCTACTAACTGTACGTTTATTCGCTTCTATCGGTGCATTATTGATCGAATGAATTTTTTGACGTCGATTTAAGGGTTTTGCATTCAAAGAGCGGCACGAATTACTACCACTTACTGGTACTCTCACTTTACTGAGCTCATTCACAAATGCTTTTTCTTCTTCAGCGTCTTTAAAATGTGGCAAATTCGCGCCGAGCTGATATATTTTATACATGCAATCTAAAAATGGCCATTCAAAAGCGATGCGATAAATTTGTGCGTAAATCACTCACCTAATTGATCTAATCTGTCCTGCACCATAATCAAATTATTTTGCATCTTCTCTCGCAACTTTCTCGCTCGATCCCAAGTTGGACCTTCATTATCTTTGAACTCGATAGCAATGCCTCTTTCAAGTTCTTTCAGGCCTTTTTTGTACAAATCAATAACAAAACCTTTTTGTTCTGAAAATGAACAAGTTTATGGTTTATGAAACTTTGATCATTTTACTATGTATATCAGTTAAAGCTGTTATGTTAACAACAACTAGATAATATCAAATTGATGATAATGGAAGTAAAGTATTTATCAGCTGCATAAATAAAATTCATAAGCAATGATTTTCATGATAAACTGCATACCGTAAATCGTCAGATTATATACCTCGAGTGGAGAGCAATTTGCTAAAAAAATGAAAAAAGCACTTTTTTACCACTTGCAACTGTCCCATAGAAAATAAAGGTTGCTATGATACTAAAACTCGAGATATAACGAAATATAGGGTATTTGATACAACTTTAAAGGTTTGAATTTAAATATGTCCAATTAAAAACACTAAAATAATAAGAGCGGCTTAAAATAACTATGCAAATCCTTAAGAATGCATAGATACCGAACATTCTTGAATTCGGACAATAAATCCGCATAAGTGAAAATGGTGCCGAAAATTGAAAAAAGAATGTTTTGTGTTAAACTTAATCATAAATTTGGATCAATAATCATTGTTGAGATCGAGTTTAAAAGAGAGTTTCCGAGTAGCGAAACTCCTTCTTACTAAACAAAAAAGTTTAGCCGAAAAATTCGAAAAAACGGAGTCGGTATCGAGTATGCGCCATAAGAGGAAAAATGCGGTTTTGAAGCCCGTTAAGCTATCGGAAATCAAAAAATCTTTTTACTAAGGCCAAAGAAATCAGTGCGAAGATGTAACAAGCGGTTCGGAATCTTTATAATCACTGTGCGTAGTGAGGCGTCCATTACCGCTTTGAAAACATCTGAGCAATATAGATTTATATTAAATTATTTTTGACAGAAAAAATATTGTAACCAACTTGTTTATTGCACCAAAGAGGAAAGATCGGCTAAGAAATTTTTCGCGAAAGATGTTATTCATCCTATCCTGGTAAAAAACTACGCAAAAATCTACACCGAAATAGAGAGAAATAAGCGGATCCAAATGACCTCATTGAGGTACCTTTACATCTCATAAACAATATCCTCAAAACGAGTTGATGCCCCGGTTTACCTCACGGACAAGATATCCGTTGTGCGGTATTTACGAAATTTGATCGTTTTCGGTAAAAAATTAACGAAAATGAAAGCGGCAAAAGCCATTTTTCATCAGGATGGAAATACTGCACATAATGTAAAGTGTTTGAAGGACTTCCTTATTTAAAAACATCATTCAAATCTCATCGGAATGGTAAAAATATTAAACGGCTCCACCGCTCTCCGAATTTTATGCGAAAGGAGCTTTTTCTGAGATTTTTTAAAGATAATATTTTTCTTGCATTTCTTCGACCCTAAAAGAGCTCAAGCTTGAGAAATCTGTGAAAATATCATAAATTTCCACAGGAATATTAGAAAAAGTGTCAATAATGAAAAAAAACGCGTAATTGCATTACTCAACTCTGGGTGGGCATATTTCATAATTTTTTGTAGTCATGATCTTAAGGATATGTAACATAATGTACATAGATGAATCATAACCATTTCATAAACACATGTAAATTATTCGCAACTAAAGTTTTAAAGATTTATAAAATTCACCATTTATCGCAGAATCTCGCATTTTTATAAAATGGCATTTAATCTATGGATATATGGTAATTAATTTTTTGCTTTCAATGAGTTTGCAAACGAATAACGAGACGTACAGAATAAGATTACGAAACCTCTACGCTTTCAATGTCAATCCGTGTAATCCTATAATTCTCGGTAGTATTCGACCAGAGATAGAAACCATAGTTTCCATGACTGGAATCAACGTCCTTTTCACGAGAAAATTACTATTTCAGACGCATCGACGAAAGTCAGCAAAAGTTAGCTCTTTCACACAATGTAATGCGAAATGTTACGTCTATGTTCGCTTGCATTATAGAAACGACGGCGGTTTCAGTGTAAAAGCATTTCACGTAAACTTATCGGAAATCTTTTATCTCCATAAAGCTAGACGAGAGTTAAACAGGAAGCCACACACTATAATCAGTCAATATTTGCTGCATTTAACGATAATAGAGTGATCAAATCATCCCAGTCAAAAATTAACTGTTTTAGAGCATATATTTTTCTGTCGCTCTGAGATTGTTTCACGACAATATCGATTTTGAACGTCCTAAATCTTATGGCATTTTTAGTGCTCAATAAGTAGAACATTTTATCTCCGTTTACGCTATGTTTTCAGCATCTAATTCTAATTAACAGAGAATGCTTTCGTTATGTAATTATTAAACAAATTTCTCGGAGTTTCGGAACGCAACCTGTGATTGATTTTCATTTTAGATGTCTAAAAAAGAATAAATGAGACGAAATATCGGAAGTATCCATTTCTAAAACTAAAACAACGCAAATTCGTGTGGTTCGTTGCTAGAATCAATCAATTTAATGAGACAAGTTTATGTGTTTTTGTGCTCAAAACCAAGGTTCGTTATAAAGATTAGTCGCCGTGAAAAAGCAAACGTTTTGAGAGGTTGTGAAGGTAAGATTTAACCGTGACCTTGCATACAGTACAATATCATTGAAAAAAGGATTTTAGGTTATTTAATTTTAGTGAAACAAGAACAGTTATTTGATCTCATTCACTCTTTGTGCAATTTCAATAGCTAGTGTGCAAAACGGGAAATGCTACGATATTCTACCATTATGAATTTTTGTCTGCTTTGTTTAGATTTTCATGTTAAATGTAGTATCGATTAGTATTTTCACTTATCGCATTTTTTAGAGGAAAGAATTTATAGGAGAACTTTCGGCAAATTGCAATCGCATATTTATGAGTTGCTAAAAATCATCATACCACGTTTTGAAATGAGGCAAGTTTTAAGAGTTTCTCATATGTTACGATTACAATGCAACTTTTGTGACGAAACCACTTTTTTATACAAATGCAAATGTTGCGATATTAAAAAGTTAACTTTAGACATTTTCTACTTTTTGGACAAAATATCGCTAATATGAAATCATTAAAATAACTCCTACAACTTAAAATTTTCAATATCACAATCCGTTCGTAAACACTAATTATTAACCAAAAACCTTGTAAAAGCATCTTTCTCCTACACTGAAAGTTAAATTCAGATATTTTTGATTTAAAGAAAACATTGCAAAACGAGTAAATCACGAGATTGGCATTATTCATCTTACCGATAGCGCTGTTCTCTTCGTCCATTTCGAGCGCTTTCGAAATGAAAGTGTACGCATTTTTATGGTGCTGCTTCTGCAATAATAAAAGCGAGTTGCAGTCGATTTCTCTCACTTTGTTCGCGTTCGGATTGTCAGTCATTTTCGCCTCGCCTTTCGCTTCCTTGTCGACAGCATCAGCAAAGGGCGGCAAAACGTAAGCTCGAAAATAATCGTACAGACAACACGTAAACAAATATAAATTTGCCAAAATAAGCTTGATTAGCATAAAAACGGCGATCAATGGTTTGCCTAACAAATGAAGCGTTCGTTTTCCACGCGACGGTAAGCAGCGTTGGTCCCGATTGCGATTGTTGCTGTTTTCGCCGACTTCACTATTGTCACTCAACGATTGTTCACCACTCATCGCTTGTCGCTGCGTTCGACCACTGTTCGCCGATAACAGTGGTTTCTACACTTGCTTCTCGCTTTTTCACGTGCTTTCGTTTCGCGAACCTGTGTTCGAATGAAGACATTGAATTCGAATGCTTAAAAATAGATGAAATGAGAAAACAAACACAGTTTTTCGCAACAATCGAAACTCTTTCAATGAGCGTCGTTTAGTAGTCGACGGCTGGCGTTCGAATGCACGCGTGCGCGCCGCTCTTTCGATCGCGTTTTCGCACTCAATTCACTGCGGACAATCTTTGAATCAATCTCTCCATTCGTGTCGCTTCTGAATTATGCGCCTTTTATTCGCACAAATCGCAAACGCCACATGCAACAGCAAACAAACAGCTCACAAAATTTATTGAAATACAGTAGTGGCCATTGGCCACAGATACTTATTGGGTTCATTTAAAACTGGTTATTTCAATATTTAATACACGCATAGGATAAGCAACTTTTGGCAAACACAGTTCATAAACGCGACATTTTCTCGTTAACAAAGCATTTGTGAACGTCACTGAAAAGCAATATTTGAAAATTTTATCAAATTTATTTTTATTAATGCCGTTACAAAATCAATTCAATTCATCCTTAGCTTGAACAGTTTATTAAGATGAGCGCAACAGTTTACAAATTTTTTCAGCACATTTTCCAACTTTTTCGGGATTTGTGCAAGTTTTTAAATTTGCTATTAAGTTATATAACTCTTCAGATTTGGAGAGATTTAATAACTGTTTGTCTGAAAGCAAAGTTCCCAATGCTACTAAAAGACGAAACATCGCTTCGCCATCGATTTTTTCCTTTATTATAAAAGTAATACTTGATAAACATTCCATTTTCAAAGCTGTGTTTGAATCGGTGCTCAGGTAAACAGCGTAATTGAGAAAAATTGTCGACAAGGCTATTTGCACATTTTTATGAGTTGTTTGAATGTTGGACATACCAAGTGCTTTAAATATTGTCGATGAATAATTAACCATAAACGCTTGCCCCAATTGATGACTAAATAAGTTGCATAAGGTTCTTAATGAAAGCATTTGATTAGGTGTCGAACTTGAATCTGTTGCATATATGAGTAGAGTATCGAGTAGACGAATGGAATCTTTGCTCGTACACAACGTTTCAGTCACTTTTGGCAAAAGAACAGAAAGTCTCAGTAGATCCAAAGCTGGAAATATGTATTCTGTAAAAATTTTAAATAAATTAAAAATAAAAAATATTTGAATTATATTGCTCACGTTTGGGCCATGAAATGAGTAGTTTAATTAAAGCTATTTGTTCAACAGTAGCCTCGGCAGATAAATCTGACAGTTTCAACAATAATTTTATGTCTTCGGCAGTTATTTTAACATCTGGAGGAACTAATTCGCTGAATTCTTTAAGTTTACGAGCAATTCCTTCAATATTTGCAGTTTCAAAGAAGAGGTAACTTTTCTGAGGAAAATATTCGCTATCTGTGGCGAACACTCCATTAGCTGTTGCAGAAGTATCAGGCACATAACGTCCACTTCCAGTAAATGGATCACTAGGCATTGAAGATGCTTGCTCGACTACCATTCCTTTAGTATTTTTTATTATAAAATTTGCAATCTGATCTAAATATAATTGGCTTAGATTGTGTTTGTGAATAAAATCTTGCGCTGTTTTCCAGGGATTTTCTGTCACATTATAAGGAAGCTTGAGAGGAGGTACACCTTCTTGAATGTCTACATCGAAAACATAATCGTATTCTTTGCCTTCATAAAGAACTTTCTGAGAAGGGTCTTTGCTTGTTCCTGCAGCTCCAACAACGTCACCTACTTTAGTCCACATCATATTGATACAACTCCATTGATAAACTGAAACATTTTGACCCTCTCGAACTAGCTTTGTTTGTCCTTCTTTTTTACCAGGGGCTAGAAGAACTTCTTTCTCAGGAAGTTCACTTATTTTAATATCTCCTAATTCACTCATCGGCAAAACCGACTTCGAGACTTCTTGTTCCAACTCTTGTTGTTCTTCAGCTGAAGCTTGCAAATTAGGATCACGAGTAAACACATAAACTTTGCCATTTGAAGCACCAACTACGAAGTTATTATCATCAAAACACACCACAGACCAAAGAGTTGGAGCGGGAAGGCGAATGGTTTGCTCGACTTGACCTTGGTTCCAAATACGAACGGTTCTATCTTCACTACAAGTGACAAATTTATGGTCATAAAACGAAGAAATAGAGTAAATGAAATTGTCGTGGCCATAAAAAGTTGCAATCGGTTCTCCACTTTTTTTCCATTGCCTTACTGTAGCATCATTACTGCAGGATAAAAATTGATCTTCAGACAAAACTGTGATACCGCGAACACAATCAGAATGACCAGTAAATGTAACCTTGCATTTTCCTGTTCCGATGTCCCACAATTTCAACGTCTTGTCAGCGGATGCGGTCAACAGTTCATTTACGATGAATGCTGTTCCCCAAACAGCAGCTTCGTGTCCAACCAAAGTACAGACTGATTTACAATCT
This sequence comes from Dinothrombium tinctorium, assembly GCA_003675995.1. Lineage (NCBI taxonomy): Eukaryota > Metazoa > Arthropoda > Arachnida > Trombidiformes > Trombidiidae > Dinothrombium > Dinothrombium tinctorium. The sequence continues at coordinate 21,461 of NCKU01000117.1, read as the reverse complement.
TTCCAAACGATAGCTGTATTATCCCAAGAACCACTCGCTATTAAGCCATTTTTGTTGTCAGCTGTGAGAGAGCACACAGTGCCACTATGACCTAACAACTCTTTGTTCGATTCAGATTTATCAATGGTGAAAGCATAAATAATAGCATCATTGCTGCCTGCAAAAACAATGCTTTCGGCTGTATCCTCATCATGAAGTACACAAACGCAGGACACATAGTGTTGAGCACCGACAAAGCATTGAGCTTCGATGAAATCAGCATTTGTCCTGATGTCGAAAGAATGGGTGACAATGACTTGCAAATTTAAAAAAAAGTGAACTCACTTTTGGGGAAGAAACACTTTGCACAGTCTGTCGCGTGAAGCGGTCACAAAGCCGTGTCCTGGAAACGAGGCCACTGATCGAATGTCCATTGAGTGGCATTGAATCGCCTTTCTCAAACGAAACACGCTTTTCTCCATTTCTCGTCTCTTTCGAACCGCACGCAAACTTCAAACAGCTGTTTACTGCTCTTACGTCATCAGCTATCGTTTCGTTGCCTTCGCTTCGCGTTTCGAATCTTTCGCTTTTAACTCGATTTTTGCATTCAATGAGTGCGTTGTGAGAATGAATGCGCTCGAATCGTTTGTAAACAAACACTTGCGTTTGATTAAAATTGAACACGATGAGGAGATCAATGAACGCACGTCTGTATTTCATTCCTTTTCGATTTTTTCATTCTGTTCCTCTGTTTTGTAGTAAACAACGGGCAAACTTGACTGCGGCTGAATTACAGCGAAGAGGTATTTGCCTCAATAAACTAAGGATAATTGGTTCGAAGACCGGTCTTTTTGGCAGGCTATTAATCACTTTTGCCAATTCGGTAAAAGATGCTTCTCTTTGTTCACACACTTTCTCTTTCGGTGATATCGTTGGAGTTTATCGGAACAATGACAGGCAAGAACAATTGGCTTCTGGTGTGGTTTCTTCAGTAAACTCGACTAGTATATGCGTTGCCTTTGAAAAAAGCTGCGATGATTTAAAAAATGATGAAATCAACTTCTGTCTGATAAAACTTTCAAACGAGGTTACTTTCAAAAGATTACAAAATGCTTTAAATTGGTTGAAAACTTATCCATCCGATTGTCGAGCATCAAGCTTAATTAATGTTCTTTTCACAAAACAAAATATTGGAGAGCCATTATGTATCCCTGAATTAGATAATCTTTCGTTTTTTAATGCCAAACTTAACGAATCTCAAAAAGAAGGTGTAAAATTTGCTTTAAAACAACGAGAAGTTGCTATAATTCATGGCCCACCAGGAACAGGCAAAACTACAACTTTAGTCGAATTTATAGCTCAATCAGTTAAAAAAGGCGATCGTGTGTTAGTTTGTGCTCCGTCAAACGTTGCTGTTGATAATATGGTGGAAAAACTATCCGATTTAAACATGAAAAATATGGTAAGACTTGGTCATCCAGCAAGGGTGCTTTCAGGAGCGCAGCAATATTCTCTTGATGCGATTCTTTCGCGCTCTGACGATTATAAATTAATTGATGACATAAGAAAAGAAATCGACACCATTCACAAAAGTCGTTCAAGTTCTGCTCTGAAACAAGAACTTCATTTATTGGTCAAAGAATTGAAACGAAGAGAAAAGAAAGCCCTATATGAATGTTTAAGGCATTCTAAAATTGTCCTTTCAACATTGACAGGTTGTGGTGCTGATGGAGTGTTAAAAGTCATAGCTAAAAGTACCGACCCTGACGATTATTTCGACGTCGTTGTTATCGATGAGTGTTCGCAAGCAATTGAAGCTTCATGTTGGATCGCACTTGGATATGCTTCAAAGTGTGTACTTGCAGGTGATCATAAACAGTTGCCTCCAACAATTCTTTCAGAGAAGGCAGCCAAAGAAGGTCTTGATTTAACATTGATGGAGCGCTTATTAGCACTATATTCACCTGAATCGATCATGCGAATGTTGACTATACAATATCGAATGAACGAACAAATAATGACTTGGTCCTCTGACAAATTTTATGAAAAGAAACTCGTTGCTCATATCTCAAACATCTCATCTAAATTAAGCGACATCATTCCATCATTGGATATCGAGCCTCTCTTATTGATAGACACTGCTGGTTGTTTTATGACTGAATTAGATGTCGAGGATGAAGAATCGAAAGGCAATGAGGCAGAAGCTAGCATTGCCGCACTGTATATTCAAAAGCTCATCAATTACGGAATAGATCAAAAAGATATTGGAATAATAACTCCTTACAATTTGCAAGTCGAACTAATAAGAAATCGAATTTCTGAAAAATATCCAAATTTAGAGGTAAAGTCAGTTGATGGCTTTCAAGGAAGAGAGAAAGAAGTAATCATACTTTCTCTTGTGAGATCTAATGATAAACATGAAGTTGGTTTTCTTCGCGAATATAGGCGAATAAATGTTGCTATTACACGAGCCAAAAGACATCTTGTTGTAATTTGCGATTCAGAAACAGTATCGAACGATGAAACTTTGCATTCATTAATAGATTACTTAATGACGAATGGAGAAGTTATATGTGCGCAAGAATTTGAGAACGATCTTAAAATGTTTGATGATATTGAAAGACCGCCAAACTTAAGATTTAAATGTAAAAGCAATAACAAAGAAAAAGAAAGAACTAAATTAATTAAGAAAGAAAACTCTAAACAAAAATTGACTGAAATTTTTACCGAACCATCTACGATCTCGGAATATAATAGAAGAGAAAGAATTAAAGACAAATTTAGGAAAATCCTTTTAGAATTTATTAAAAACGAACAGGAAATATATATTTTCCCGCCTCAATTGTCTTCTTTTGAACGAATGATTGTTCATGAAGTGGCAGAAGAATTAAATTTGATTCATCAAAGTAAAGGAAACAGCGAAAATAGAGTTTTGGAAGTAAAAAAATTGCTGAATAAACAATCTTCCACTGATTTGTCGGCTCAAGTTTCTGAGGAAAACTATAACGAAAGAATAGGCCCGTTTAATGTCGAAAGCAATAAAAGATATGAAATTAATGATGTGAAAGTGGCAACAAAAGATCTAGCCGCAAAAAGCAAAGTGATTTCCAAAGAAATAAAACGACCTGAAAAGAAAGATAAATTAAAAAGTGTGAAGTCAAAACTTAAGGATATGGAAGGAAAAGTGAAATGTGTTGATGAAGAGAATTTTGATGAGCTTATTGCAACATTTACAAAATTAGATAAAATTTGTGCCTTCAATGAGTGCAAAAGTAAAACTTCTGTTTTGGGCCAATCTTGTTCGTTCTGTAAACGCAATTTTTGTATATCGCACTCAATGCCAGAAGTTCATGGTTGTGAAGATGCTGCCAGGGCTCATGCAAAAAGTACATTTCGCAAAGTTGGTAAATTAAATGCTGGTCTCGGATATTCTTCACAGAAGACTGACCCCTTAACGAGAAAACAATTAGAGAAGCAATTGGAGAAAAAGGTCAACGAAATGGTAGAGAAACGCAAAGCGAAACGAAAATAGTTTTGATTAATTAAAATAAACTAAACAAAATAAATAAAATTAACCATTTTTTCAAAACTATATAATTCAAGTACTAGTAAACTTTTCTTGAGTGATCATACCAATTTATAAAGTAAACGATCATTTTTTGAAGGTTTCTTAAAAGCCAATGCATTTTACTTTGTTCAAATCTGATAAAAATTCATGTTTGCAAATTAAAACCTCATTGCTCTCTCTCTTTCTACTGTGCTTGAATTTAAATTTTTTGCAAAAATTTAGAAAATTGTTTAAAATTTTCATTCGAATAGCATAAAAGCAGCCAAAAGATAAGTACGATTAAGTCTATATAAGTAACAATCAGGTTTAACCTTTTTTAAATAAATGTTTGCTGAAACAAAGCCATACTTCAGATTCCATTTAAGGATTACTTTTTCATTTCCTCATTCTAAAAGTACTTTAGTCAAATTGAAATCTATCGGCAAGAATGTTGCTTTATTTGAATGTGAAGCATTTAGAGAGTGCAAAAAGCATTTTCATTTTGCTAGTTCATATTTCGTGTCTTAATGGAGTTTTGACAAATTTTCACTCAAACAAATTTCCACAGCAAGTTTTCAGTCATATAAACGAGAGACAATTGCAAAATTTAGTGAGTGGACCATTTCCAGGCATAAGTGGACCATTTTATTACGAAGATCAAGTCGTCGATTTCATTCTTCGTTTTATTGTCCCATTTTCTGTTCCAATCATACCCAATCCAAAAAGAATCGGAGTGCCGAAGAACTCAACGCAAGTTTTCGAGGCGGATTTTACTAAAAATTTTATTCCTAGTGGAAAGAGAAGCTTTAAAAGTCGGCAGAAAAGATATTTATTTTATGAAGATATTGACGTGATCGTCCACATGCAAATTGTGTTTTATTGGTGGTTTCCCGAATCTTTTCTGTAAAAATGAGTTTATTGCTGCACTTTCTCATTCTATTCATTGCTATATCTCTAAATGTTTGTAAGTATAGCGCAAAGGTTCAGCCTAGAACACTATTTTACGACGACCAAGATGCTCTTGTTATCCTAATGATTGTATTTCCATACCAATTTCCATTGTGGGATCGCTATGTCAAAACAAAACAAGATCAAAATATTTTTGCAGCAGCTGCAGAATTTCCAAATCCTTGGATTCGTTCAGAAGCTGAGCCGTTCGATATGAGAAATTCAAAACAGAATCAAGAAGAAAGTAGATTTTTTATTAGCTATGACGAGCAAAATATTTTATTCGTTATGGAAGTAATTTGTGCTTATCCACTCCCAATCATACCAAATAATATTTATAGGGATAAATTGAGAGAAAAGATAAGACCACTGGTACCCGATGCTTCGTTTGGCAATTTCAATTACACCCCCGACTTTCAACCGAATTCTTTCTGATTATCACCAAGAAGAAACCGAAATAAACTATCATTGTGTTTGAAATGCCAAAAACAATTAAAAATAAAATTCTTTCACCTATGATTTACTTAGTTAACTTAATTTTGGTGCCACATAAAATAGCTAATCCTTTAAATTTCTCAAAAGAAAAAATTAATAATCGATTAATATTGTAATCGTTAATGTTTAATTTATCTGTGGTTCTCAAATCAAGCCGAAGATATGCTTTAATGGTAATAAATCATAGACGCGGACGTTTTTATAATCAAATATTCCGGATTAAAAGTTTTTTGCCGTCACCAGTTTGAAAGTTGAACAAAAGTAGTGAAATGTGATAAAACTTGTTATAAAACTTTTTCAATTTTGAATTTTTGTTCCAAAAATGGGTCAAACGTTTTAAATCACAAGCATAATTAACAATAACTATAGATAATTGCGACTATGGATGGTGAAAAACGGGAAAAATAGAGAGAATGTCAAGAATTGCAAGATTGTTCGTTGTTTGAAAAGTTGGAGGCAGTCGTTAAAACGAGTATCGCGAATAACAATCGATGGCGCATTGAACACGCAACGCCAAGAATGGAGACGATTAGCGGCGACATATCGAAAGCGCGGTGAAAAGCGTGTCAATAGCGAACAAATATGCATTCGGATTCTCCGTTGTTTATATTCACTTTATTTGATAGCGGATCGATTCTTTTCCTCTCCGTTTATGTAATCGTAACGCTCAGCGATTTAGAATGTGATCACCTCAACGCCAAACAGTGTTGTAATAAACTAAACAAAGTACGCCGAGTCTCTATTTTTCAAAAGTTTGATCGTTTGTTTTTCAGTGGGTTATTCCCGAAATGATCGCAGTCACTATAATGGCAATTTTGCTGTTCATCACCGGCCACTGGTACCTGTTTGTGTTTAATTTACCAATGATCTTTTGGCTTATTTTAAAGTTAAGTGTATCGCAAAAGCAATTCGGTACTCATCTTGGCTTTAAGTAGGTATCAATCAGTTCCGAAAGGAAATATCGGAATATATGACCCGACAGAAATCCACAATTACGGAAAATTAAAGCAACATTTCAAAGAGACACTCATTAAGCTTGCATTTCATTTGCTGCTCTTTTGCATTTATTTGTATTGTATGATCATTTCTTTGCTTACGAAAAATTAACAATCAAATTATGAAAAAATGGTAGCTGAAAGCTGAGAAAATTAAACTATTCAGTTTCGCATTCAGAATCATATTCAGAATCAGAATTCAATAACTTTGCTTTTTTCTTACGGAACACTTGCTTGATAATGTCATCTTCGTCTTCTTCATCACTATTTCTGCGACGTTTTGCATCTAACAAACCATGTTTACAAGATAAAATTAAATATACGTTTTCAAATGATTGAAAAATTAATGAAAAAATTATTGCCTACCTGTTTCGTTGACATCATCAAAATCACTTTTTAAATCTGATTTATTTTCAAGCCCAATGCTAAAATCATTCATTTCTTCTTCAGAATCTGAAGCCAACATTTTTCCTTTTTTTCGCCGTATAATTTGCATAATGAAGTCATCGCCATTATCTTCATCCTTTTCATCATTGCTCTGATTTTCACTTTTATCTGCAACTAATATGAAAATATTAATTGGGAGAAATGTCCTTTCAGCTTACCTTTATTGATTAGCTCACTTTTGGGATCATTTTGTTCTAACTCTTTACAAAGTTCGGATTCATCATCTTTTTCTATTGTTTCATATAATTTTGTTTCACATTTATCGTTATCATTTTCGTCGTCTTTAAGCTCAGCATTTTCATTTTCCGATTCATTTTCATCAGAATCACTATAATTTTCATTTAGCACCATTTTCGCCTTTAATAATTTTAGATTCTCGTCTTCATCTTCACTTTCAGCTAGTAAATGCTTGAGATGGTAGTTATTTTCATTCTGATATTCGATTCCTTCAATGTTTTCATGGTTTATAGTAATATCAGACTCTTCTTCTTCATTCTCAACTTCTTCTCCCTTCTTCTTACGTTTATTTGATCGTTTTATTTTATTTTCAGACTTCTTTGTCTTTTTAATTGTTTCGAAAGATCCATAGCCCTCTTCCATTTCATAGGCTATTTTGCCGTTCTTCCAAAATATGAGTTCTACAAAAGCTAATTTATTGCGCTTTGTGATTGCCAAAAACTTATGAAGTATATGTGTAGCAAATCTGGCTATTTCCTTTATATCATCAGCTTCGTGAAACGGAAAGTTTAAAACCTTTTGAAAAATCCGAAATAAAGAAAGTTGAAAAAACATTGCATGCATTTTGTTATCAATGGCGATTCGATGAAACATCTTTATGATGCTATGATTTGTTAAATAGCTGTTTGTGTCAAAAGACTGTAAAAGCAAGATGTACGGCATTAAAACACGCGGAGTGATATATTTTTTAACAAAATCAGAGAATATGAGTTCTCGTTCACTTGTTTCTTTTCTTTCTTGCAACATCTCATCTTCCTTGTCCATTTCAGAGTCATTCTTTTCTTTTTGAGAAGAGATAGCTTTTTCAGCTAAAAAGTTGTCAAATAATATTTCTTGTAAGTTCATCAACTCTTCTTCAAGTGAAATCCCAGCAGCACCAAACGCATTGTCCATATCATCTATCCAAGCTTCTCGAGAATTTCTATACAAAGCGACTGCTTCTGTACATTGTTTGTTTTTAAGAAGAGTGTGAATACGAGTCATAACTTTTAACTTTTGCTCGTCAGGTGAAAGTTCTGATAAATTATCTATAGGAATAACAAGTGGATTTTCTTCCGCTGTGGGAAGAGGTAAAGCGCCTGAAAGAGCCTCCGAAATTTTAGTAGTGATTTCCGCCCACACCAATTCAGATGCCTCCGTTGGTACAGTTTTCTTTTTTGTATGATTTTGTTTCCTCTGTTTCTGTTTTACGATAACTTTTTCATTTACACGAAAATATTGTTCGAGCATTTTTAAGAAAATATGATTGGTTTCTACCAAATCTTTGAGATAACTGAGAGGCATTTTGACCGCATTAAAATGGCTTATCAAACCTAATAAAAGTTCTCGATAATCGATTTCATAAAAAAGTTTTGATTTAATCGTTCTCGCCAAATCTCTAAAGTACGATTTAGGAGAACAGTCAAACGATGCTAAGGTAAAAAGTAGTTCTCTATAAGCTTTGAGTGCATAATGCATTCTTTTTGACCACGGATGAAATTTTTTCTTCTCTTGTTCAACGTGATCCTGAAAATACTCAATTAAAGTGTGAAGATAATGAAAAGATTCGACGGAAATTGTAGCTAAAATATTATCAAAGGACATTTTTGAACACCGATTGAATTCCATAAAGAATTGTGAAGCCCACAAGTAATAAGTTTCGTCATTTTCTTGGCTACGTTTCCTTTCTAGATTATCTCTCACAACCTTCATTATGTCATTATAACATTCAGTTACAAAAGCTGAACAAATTTCACGAAGATATTTTCTCACTTTGAACGTTGATTGGTGAATGGTGATCTCCTTGTTTGAAGATATCACTTTATCCTCCTTAAAAAGTGCTCGATTTTTCGGTTTTCTCAATTTTCTTTTTCGATTATCAAAGGTTATTGTATTTATGTCAGAGGGTGTTTTGTGATAAACAACATCCTTGTCACTCAATGATTTCAAGTTTTTAACCACATAAGTTGCTTCTTTGAACCTATTAAAGTTAGTGGCGTTCTTTAATTTCATGACACAGCGATCTTTTTTCAGTAATTCTTTCAAGTTTTCGCTATCTTTTTGCTTTTCAAAAAAACTTCGCATATGAATCCCATCAGCAGAGCTATTAACGATACTTTTTGCAAGGAATTCTGCACTTTGTTCTCTCATCATCAGAGATAGTATTTCCAAAACGTGAAAGCTAAACTCTCTTTCACTTTCTGAGCTTGCAATTAGTAAAATCAAATCATTAATACCCGAAAGTTGCATCGTTTCGATGCACAAATCTTGGACATTCGCATCCTCATCCGTGCCTTTTTCCAATGCTATATCAACGGGGACGTGAAGAATATTACGTATTAGAATCAGTATTCGCTCCAACATAATTCGGTGTTCTTCTTGTCGTTTTTCCCATCCGAGTTGGAGAATGCGTCCGCTGTGTTTTGCGAGCACAGAAAACAACTTGACATCAGTCGAAAACGCCACTTTATAATTGTAAAGGTAGGAACAGAGCTCAGTGTAAAGCTGTTGCTCTTCGGGAGTGTCGGGCACCTGTTCTCTGAATAAGAGTAACGCCGGATTCGTCAAATTTACGAGTAATCGAAGAACGATATCGAAAAGAAACTCGTCGTCAATGCAATGTTGCTTCATAATTGGTATCAAATCGGTGGTCACAATGTTCGTGAAGCCCAATTCACGACGAACTGTGAATCGTTTGTTATCTCGTCGCAAAAAGCGCAAACATTCCTTCAAACAGTGGATGCAATCGGGGTCTTTGACGTATACGTGATTCTCATTCAAATAGCCGAGATTATTGCACGCGACAAGCAGTTCGGTTTCAATCTGTTTCTCCATCACTTAAACGCTGCTTTTTCTCTTTTTTCTTTGATTTCTTTTTCTAGTTTTCAAAAACAAAACTCAAACACAAAAGTTTGCCGCTTTCATTTCGCGCTTATTTCGCGAAGGGAGCGCTCATAAATCGAGTTCGGCTAAGAATGACGAATCCTCTCCAAATTGAGAGAGAGTTGCTTTCTTTTCGAAAGCAAAACAAAAAAAGCAAAGAAAACGCTAATTTCGTCTTCTCTTTGCTTCCATTCAGAAGAAGACAGCGATCGAAAAACTCGCAAATGGATGCTGTCAATGAAAATGCGGAAAGCAGGCAAATTGCAAAAGTCGACGATTGCGACCAAATCGAAGTCGATTCTCAAAGTGAAGAAAACGAATACGAGTCTGAAGTTTGGACTACTTTTGACTTCGTCGTTTTAGGCTTAAAAATCGTCATTTATTTAACGATGCAAGCAATCGCTGTGATGTTTGAGTTTGGCGCAGTTTTCTTTGTGCTTTCGTTGTTTTATTTGATTTTTACGAATCTACGAAATAGAAAGCGAAAGAAAGGCGAATTAAGTGCTTATTCAGTATTTAATCCCGGATGCGAAGCGATCGAAGGAACGCTCTCAGCAGAGAAACTTCAAAGCGAACTAACTTTCGGAGCTTTGCATTATTAATTTTCGATTTTTTAAAATTTAAAAATTATTTATAAATTATGATTTTGACATTTTTAAGGGAAGCATTTTTTCATGTGTTTTAACGGTGTGAATCAGCCTCAATGAGTGCATTGTTTGCATTCAAACTGAATGCTGACTGAAATTCATTTCGCAAATTGAGTTCGCATTGTTACAGAAGAAAACAACACATTGCGTACGAATAGAAAGTGCGCTATTTTCACGAATCGAATGCCGCAGAAATCGGTTGCTTATTTGAAGTTTATTTTTGAAATATTTTTAAAGAAAATTTATTTAAAATTATTTAATAAATAATGAACTCGAAAAAGAAAAGACCGACTTATATTTTCAAGGCGAACAAAGCGATGGAAAGCGAAGAATCGAAACCAAATCAAATAAAGCAAAAGACGACTGCAAAGCGGCGAAAAATCAACGATTTTTTTAATTGCAAGCAAATGAACATTAATCAAGATTTGCAAATAACCAAAGTGACGAAAACGATACCAATTATCTGTGGCTTCATTTCAGGTGAAGTTTCGTTTGAAAGTGATGATGAAACCGAACAAATTGGATGCTTAAAGCCTACTTGTTTTCAAACTCATTCTTCGTTCGATATCAATACAATGATTTCAATTTTGAAAAAAGAGCCAAACGCTGTTGAAAATTTGATGAGTGATGATTTCAATGCGAGCAATTATGTTGAAACTTTGAATCCTCACTCAATCAATATCGGTGATTGTCCGACAAAAGAGAAACAAGAAACCATTTTCGAAAGTGAAATAGCAGCTGTTAAACCCCTTAATAACAGCACTTCCACCAGTAATGATATTGACGAGATTGTTTTAGATGATAGTGATGATGACTTGATTGCGAATTTTGATATTTACAGTTCCATCACAGCTGTAAATTTGGGAGATGATAGCTTAAATCGAAACGATCACGAGACGATTTACTCGATAAACACAGCGATTGATTTAATAAATCACAGCACAAAAACGAAATCAAGAAATTCAACACATTCCAAATTTAACGATACTCTCAAAAATACGATGAATTCTAGTTTTAAGAAACCAAAGTTTATTAACAAAGATACTTCGAAAACACTTTTTGGTGCAAACAAAAATAGGAAAAACATTTTAGATGAAGATGATGATGATGATTTTGAATGAAACGAAATTTAATTATTCTGACACTATGTAGCGAGTATGTTAACTTCACCTAATTGTAACAAAATGATTAAATCACTTATTATTTTAAAAATCATTTGCTATTAAAAAAATGAATTAGTTAAGCGTAATCCTGGTTCCAATTTTTAGCATTTCTTTAAAAAATAAAGCAGTACACTCTCATTTCGACATTTGAAAAAAATTCAAAATAGGTCACTCTTTAAATTTCCACTCCTGTCTGCACATTGGACACAACTGATGAACATTCTGCGAATTCAACCATTTCATGATACAATGAATATGAAAACAGTGTGAACATTGACCCCAAACTAATGGACACTCGTCGCCCGGCATTTTGCAATCAGGACAGCAGCCATCGAATCCATTTCTGCAAATGCCGCAATTATCATCGTTTGCAATCCATTTCCAAACAGCGACTCCGCGCCAACCTTATAATCAAAATTCTGGTTTTCGTTCTCTAAAATGAACTTAAACTCACTTTTTATTTTCACTTTCATCTCGTTGCTGTATTTTTAAAAAGAGTTCGACTTCGAAATGTTTGAGGCTCTATTTGAAGACGGATCAATTCGAAAGACGAGAGAAGCGACGGAAGGGAGGCGAACGAAAGTTTGGATTCGAATTCGGTTCGATTCAAAATCGGTTTCAAACGACGCTACAATTGAGAGCAACACGCTTGAGTCTCCCTCTGCAAACGCCGCTCGAAAATAGAGAAAGAAAAGCGTTGCCAAAAAGCGAAAAGAAAAAGAGTTCTGTAAATGTCTGCCATTTAATCGTAGCGAACGCGGCGAACCTTTATTCTAAACCATCATTAAACGAGACAACAGTTAATGAACCGTGTGTCAAAATGGTAAAAGCGATACTGAAGCCGTTAGACGATGGTTTGAAAGCGGTCGAGATTCCGAAAGGCAAGACGACGCTCGGAAGAGGCCCTTTTCTCAATGTAAGCCATTTCGCTACTCTTTCGCTTTTAATTTGCTTAATCTTCGCTTTTTTCCTCACCACTTCTCTCCGAAATCTCGTATTGATTGCTGAACACTCACGCATTCACCGTTCTTTTCTGGTTTCAGTGTGCGGACAAAAAAGTTTCACGAAATCACGCGATTTTAGAACTTAAAGATTCGGGTGAAATCACTCTCACTTCGGTAAATACCGCCTGTCACTTATTTCTTTTAATTAATCTTTTCACTTTTTTAGATTCACGTCAATCCTTGTTTCTATTCATCAGATCCCGATTCATCGCCAAAAATCTTGAAAAAAGACAAAACGCAAAAATTAAATTCCGGAGATGTGTTTAGTCTTCTTCCAAATTCGTACAGATATCAGATACAAATTAAAAATGATGATGAAAACGATGCCGAAGACAATAAACAAGCATTAAGTGATTCTAAACCAGACGAATCATGTAATGGCGATTCAAATGTCAAGGAAGAAACCAATGATAAATACTCCGAAAATAAAGAAAGTAAACCACAAATTAACAAAGAGGAAGATGAAGACACGAAAGATAATGATTCCATTAAAGCTGAATCGAAAAAGAATGAGGAGAAGAGTAAAACCGATGATAAGGAAAAAGAGGAAGGCTCCGAAGAAGAAGAGACTAAACCCGTCGCCAAACGCGGACGTAAAGCGGGAGAGACAAAGAAGCCAAAACCGAAGGAGCATAGTGATGAGGATGACTATAACGACGATGAAAATGATGAAGAAGAAGAAGATGAAGAAGAGGAAGAATCGCCTAAAGAGAAAAAGAAGGGAAAGGCAACTACCTCTGCTCGTGGTCGTCCTCCGCGTAAAGCCACTCAGGCACAAAAAGGAAGTTCGGGCAAAGTTACTATTGATGACTATGTTGTGAGTGATGAAGACTTTTGGGAAGAAAGCGAAGATGAATACAAGCCAAAGAAGCGCGGTAAAAGGCGAAGAAGCGATGAATCCGGAAGCGATTGGGAAATGGATCAAAAGCGGAGCTCTCGAGGCTCTAGAAGACGCTATGATTCAGACAGCGATTCTGGAAGTGATTGGGAAACTGATAAACGGAAAAAGAAAGTTTGTATTAGCGACAGGGAGACAATCTCATTGACTCTCAACAATTCTTATTTAAACAGGGCAGAACAGCAAAACAGTCTCGGAGATCAACCCGACAAGCTCCAACGCGTAAATCTTCGCGCAAAACTCGAGTTAGCGATGAATCAGACGAAGAGGAGGACGTGAATTATGATGACGATGGAGATGGTGATGGCGAAGCAGAGAAAAGGCCATCGTGTAAACAGGGAAAATCATGCACTCGCAAAAATCCCACCCACAGAAAGGAATTTTCGCATCCAGGTGATTCGGACTACGATTCTGGTGGTGAAAGCAAGAAGAAACACGAGGATGAAGAGGAAGAGGAAGAAGAGGAAACTCCGCCGAAAAAAGGCAGAGGAGCTCGTGCACGACCAAAAAGAGATACAGTTAAGAAAGGTGAGTATTTCTGTGTTCGCATTTATGTTCATACTTGTTGCTTAGCTTCTAAGAAGAGGAGCAAAAATGATGACGATGAAGACGAAGACGATGAGGAAGAGGAGTTACCTAAATCAAGGAAGAAGAGAGGGAAAAAATCTGAATCGGAGTCAGAATCAGACTTTGAAGACGACGAAGATGTCGAAGAATTAAAGAAGGAAGCCAAAGGGTTTATTCGTAATAAAAAAATGGCGAAAATCTAAAACGAATCTGAAAAATATTTATCTCCATTAAATGGTCGAAGTTTCATTTTGGGTATCTTTAGCTAGATTCTTTTTTCATCTTTGTTAAAATTGCGCTTATTTGTGAGCCGAAAGCGATCACTTCAACAACCAACATTTGTCATTCATGTGTTTAGTATTTGTTTGAAAGCAATGCATTCAACTCTAACATCCTTCATTTCACTTTTGCACTTTTGTTTCTTCATTGTATCTTTTTCGAATATGCCTCACTGTAGACAGTAGGTTTACATGTTCACACACACTTCATATTCATCTTTCTGATGTTTTGTAGAAATGGGGGATAAATCCAAATAAAGTTTACGACACAATTCCATCATAAAACCCTCAATTTGTTTTCTTTATTCTCCAAGCCATCAGCCATATGTTGTAATAGGCCAAATAACATTTTAAGTTCAAAACATTGAACGAATTTTTCAAAATCTTTATTAATCTTTTTTAACGAAAAAAGCGGATCATAAAAGAATCGTCTATTAAGTCTGACGCATTGTTGAATTTTGAAATCCATGCTTCTTAAAGTCTTTTAGTAAAATATTAAAAGTGACGTCCACAAAACCTTGAGAGGTAACTCTTATTACGCCGCGTCCTTCTCCTTTGGCGATTACTTTTTGATTAACGAATTCCGGTCGTTTTCCAGAAATCCAAGAAGTGAACATTGAAATAAGTGATGACGACTGAGGAACAAACATTGGTAATCTCCGTTTATGACTTCCTGGAATTGGTGGAATATGAGTTTGGCCGTAGCCTCGGACGACGTCGTTTTTAAATATGTCATAGCCATACACTGCGACAACTATTTGCGGCCATCCATGAGGATTTGTGCTTTTGAACGTCAAATCTAATGGCATATTCCAAGTAAAAATTTGACGTTCATCGGTACTTTTCCGGGCAATTTGTGAAACGCCTTCTTCCAGACCAGAGACAAGCGACCAATCATCTCCGTAAACTAATGCGTATTTGCAATAGAGGTTATCCATTCCCGGGAAGTGTCCTTTTTCTATTTGACCGAAAACGTTTAAAAGAAAAGCATTTGAGGTTATGCTGTTTTGTTCTGTCAAACGGTCTCTAACTGAGACATCCATTTTTTCAATATGTAAAATTTTGTTTTGACAACATAGAACTTCTCGGTGGCCATAGCGATTGTCAAGACAACAACCCACAAAAAAGCCAATAGAAATTATTAGAAACATTTCACCTTGCAAAATTTTTCAAA
>NCKU01000116.1:0-62216 GCA_003675995.1 Dinothrombium tinctorium | reverse complement strand
TATTTGTCTCAAATGTAATTGTAATTTATTTAATTGAATAATGTTTATTTTTCTTGAATGAAATTTCATTTCCTCTTGTCACAATTTGTTTTCCGTGGTTTCAAGACTCAAAACATATTGTCGAATGCTCGGTCTAAGGTTATTTTTATTACCTGCTAATGAACCAAAGGTTGACGAGGCCATTGTTTGAACTTTGTCATTGTTTTAATAAGCTAAAAACGAATTATTTTTTAACAATGAGCCTTATTCGATTGAAATGAAACGCTGTGTTCAGTTTAGATGTCATGTTATGAAAATTCTTTTTTTTTTAACCAAGAAACGTGTAAGGTATCGAAATTAAGCTTTGTTCATTAGCACCAAAAAAAAACATAAAAATAATGAAGCAACATAATTATGAAATAAATGAGTTTATACGTGTGTAGTAAACGAGCCGAAGTTTTTTTTTTTTTGCTTATCAAACAGATAATTGCGAGCTTTTTAAGCGAAAAAACTTATACAAAGAAATAGATAAAGAATATAAATGCGAAACTTGGGGCAAAGCTAAAAAGATGCTGTGCACTAATCGAGCGCTTGCGAAAAGCGTGTGAAGCTTCAAAACGCAATTCGCTTTATTAAAAAATTTAATCAAAGAACACACTTTTCGAATCGTTGATTGTAGACGCATCTTTGAGCGAAAACAAAACAAATTTTCATTAAATTCAACAGTTAACGCGCGCACACATACTTTAGCCGCTTCAAGCGTGAATTAAGCATTCAAAATTCAGTTCAAGATTACTTATTCTCATTGTTTTCGGCGGTTTTTCGCGCACATTTCGGGCATTCTCTTCTCTTTTTCTTTTATACACTACACACATACACACACACACACGCACATACACTCTTTGCTTTTTTCAAATTCATGCGATCATCTTTTAAGTCATCGCTCTGTTCATTGTTCACTTTAACTGATCTTCGGTCAACTATTAACACGAAAAGTGTTAATCGACAAAATATGGATTCGCGGCGAAAGCGAGCAGAAATGATATTAAATGATGATTGATTCGAACGCGGAAAGCATCTCTTTTCGTAAACGAAACAGTAACGCTTCATAAAGAAAATGCATTTGTTTCCATTTGTTTCGATTGTTTTTTATACGAGCGCACCGAAAAGGAAATTGAATAGGCTGCTTTACGTCCAATTTTACGAATGTCAAAATTTCACACACACACACACACACTTTTATTAGTTTAGAAATAGCGTTGCTCGAACAGAATCGTTCTTTCTTCTAGGTAATGCGTTTCAGCGTTTGTGATAATTATTCGAGCTCACTTTGTTCACTTACTGATACAATGAGCTCGAATAAATTGAGCAATTTTGAATTGAAATTAATAGATGAACTCTACTATACAATCTGAAACAGTTAATTTCTCTTCTCCAGTTTTTATTTCTTTCAGTTTTTTTCTCATTGTGAAAAAGCTTTGATTTTGAATAATTAAGAAGCTACAAAGTAACCGAGCAGCTTGTTATTAACAGCGTGAGATGCTTTTATATTCAAAATTAATTTTAAAAGTCGCTTTATAGAGTCAGTAATTGAACAGAACGGTACACAAACTCTCAGTTTGCTCTCCATGTTTTTCACTTTTTTTTCCAAATCAACGCTTAGATGCAACGCTACTTTGGGAATACTTTTCGCGAACTCTTATTCAATGAAGCATTCATTTGTTGACGGCACTTATTTTAATTCTACACGTTTTAATTTGAACAAAGTGTTTCTGAAACTTCGCTTCTCGCTTTGCGGCGAAAGGGAAGTTAAAGTCAAAGCGAAAATACGAAATGCAATCTTCATTCGACTGCATTTACGTTGTTTGAAAGCAAAAATAGGCTTTCGAAATTCTCGCTTCACACAATGATACCGCAAACGATGTTTGACGCCTGCTTTTATTGACAAATTTTCGAGAGCAAACCGAAACTTAAAGCGAAATAATCTTCTTAATGACGGAGCGATGAGCGATTTTCATAAATGTTATTTGATTTTTGTGGTAATCGCCTATCACAATTCCATTTCCATACTTTTTGCTTCTCTGAGTTTCTTCTCTCTTCGCAAACAAAGTGCCAAACTTTTCTGTTATGCGATTCAATATTTTAATTGGCGAAAAAAGTTCGGCGAGAAATGCAATTACTGAAAGGTATTCTGGTAACATGCATGCTTTC
Source organism: Dinothrombium tinctorium (assembly GCA_003675995.1). Lineage (NCBI taxonomy): Eukaryota > Metazoa > Arthropoda > Arachnida > Trombidiformes > Trombidiidae > Dinothrombium > Dinothrombium tinctorium. Next base: position 60,026 of record NCKU01000116.1, on the reverse strand, counting down.
AGCTGTCAGGTGTGATTATTTGCAGCTCTGGATAGATAATTAGAAAAATGCGATTAACAAGTAAATGCCTCGAATTTTTTATGCAATTTTTACTTAGCCGAAGAGTTTCATACTTACGGCGCAACTTTTATAGTTCAAAAAGTTCAATGTAGTTCCAAAGCATGTGTTACATGTGTCTTTGTGAAATTTGATTCTTTAAAAGTTTGCGTTTTAAACTGCGACGAGTTTACGTCACTAAAGCAATTTTTCCGTACTTTCAGATAATTGCGTTGGAATGTCCTGCAAACACGGTGCGCGATGTGAAAACGGCAACTGTATTTGTCCAACCGACTGTACAAACGGTGTGTTCGAACCAATCTGTGCAAATGATGGCAATACGTATAAGAACGAGTGTGAGCTGAGAAAATTCGCCTGCATTAAAGAACTCGATCTTCGCGCATTATTCTACGGTCAGTGCGACGACAGCGATGATGATACAAACAGCTTTAGATTCCCAGAGGATTTGGGGTCGGGTGATAGCGGAGTAGAGGAATGGGAAACAGAAGTTGGCTATCCAAAAGCGAGTGTTGATAGAACAGTTTCGCATCAGGTGCGCGAAGAAGATAGTTGTGATAAATTGGACTGCCTTTTCGGCGCCATTTGTAAATACACCAATGACGGAATTCCTTTCTGTGAATGTGATTTCGACTGCGATGCAATCGAAAAAAGAGGAGAGAAGCGAAAAGACGTTTGCGGCTCTGACGGCCGAGTTTACGGCAGCGAGTGCGTTTTGAAAGAGGAGTCGTGCAAAAGACAAATTAATATCGAGACGCGCGAAGACGGATTCTGTCGCACAGAAAGCGATTACAATAAATCAGGTAACGGTCGCAATCCATTCGCAGTTTCGATGATTGAAAAAGAATCTTTCACAGACAAAGAGTGCTTCTGTAATAAGCATGGTTCTTATTATGGTATTGATTGTGACGAAAGAAAACAATGCAAATGTAAGCCTGGTGTCGGAGGATTACATTGTGATCGATGCGAACCTGGGTTTTGGGGATTACATAAAATATCAGAGGGAAATAAGGGCTGCATTCGTAAGAAAATGTTAATATGGAAAAGCAAGATTAATGAGACCATTATCTGCAGCTTGCTCTTGCAACCGATTCGGCTCGTTGAGAGAGGATTGCGATCAGACAACAGGACAATGCACTTGCAAGAGCGGAGTGCTCGGAACCAAGTGCACAACCTGTCCGCCTGACCGCGTGCTCACCGAACAAGGCTGCATTCACGGTAAGCGCAAGAACAAACCGCAAAACTTTGTACTCAAACTTCACAGACTTGGCAGACTTGCAGCAGGCTAATTGAAAGCCTCGCGAGGAAGGCACACTCGAATAATGCAATTGTTGTAAACAAGTTGATTACTCTTTTAATGGCAATATTGCATTACAGAGATCGTTGTACAGCCGTCAGCAAGAAAATGCATCGATCTCAAGTGCGGTTTTGGTTCTGTTTGCCGCGAAACAGGCAAATACTCGCAGTGCGTTTGCGACTTCGAGTGTCCAGACAAGACGCCGAGCGAAGCGATTGTGTGTGGTTCCGACAATATGACGTATCAATCCGAGTGTCACTTGAAATTATTCGCATGTCGCTTTCAACAGAGAGTAGTGGTCATTCACTACGGCCCCTGTTGAGGCGCGAACGCGGTGTGGTTTAGCAACAAATCCATATTGGCTATCACACGAATGCGTGCCTTCGACCGTCAACACATGCAGTCGATATGTAAATATGTAAATGGCGATAAATCTTTTATGGAATTTACTTTTTCCAGGATTTAGCAAATAAAAATTGATGATAAGTTAAAGCTCTCTTTTGTATATAATCCTGTTGTAACCTAATTTATTAAAGTTCAGAAGCTGGCTGCGCACTCATCATTTGTCACTGCCATCGCTGATCGCTTTCGCACTCGGCTTCTCTCGCAAAACTGTCGAATCGACTTTAAATCTATCATTTTTGAGTTTAATGCTTCGAAAAAATGTAAATCGCCAAATTCTGTGATTGACGGATTAGAGAGTCGAAAAACGCTTTTCTCCGTTTGGGTGACAACAATAATCCGTACAAAGCGCTTTTAGCTTGCGTCGAATTGTGTTTTTATTCAAATCGCGACGCGTCGAGTATTCTTCGACTTTGCTTGTGTATATAAAAATTAGATCAATGGCTATTACTTTAGAACTTGGCGCTTCAAATCTCCACTCATACATTTTCGGACACAGAGTGTGATACTTGACTACGGGTGATGCTCTCGTAAGCGCCTGAAAATTGACAACGGATTAACATCGCTTTGTTCATTTATCGCTTAACAAATCTATCTTTCTTGCTTTCATATTACTTTCTCAACAATAGCTTACACTTTTGAGTGGATCAATCGCATTCTCACAATAAAGTTTCTCTGCAAAAAGAATCGATGCAAGAATCAAGCAAAAATAAACCTTCATTCTTCATTCAAATGAGCGCATAAAGTTACTTGACCATTGGTCGGTGTCATTTTATTAGCATTTTCTTTTAACACTGATAAGATGAACTTTCTCAAAAATTGCCTAATAATTGCTTCACATCTCAAAACAGACATTAAAGAGCGCATAAAAAAGTTTCACAAAAACTTGCTTTGATTCAAGCTTTTACTAAATTAAATCTAAAGAGAAGCTTTCGAATATACATCAGTATGGCGCAGTTTCTTTTTGTTACTAGCGAATCCTTCGAGAATCGTAAGCAGCAAACAAAGACGTAAAAAATATGAGATTGAAACGAGTTCGGATTTTAATTTCAATACTTTTTAATTTTTGTTATGCTTAATACAAGAATAATGAGTTCAAACGCACTATTAGTCGTTACTAAATATGATTTATGCAAAGCATTAAATTGGGACGACTTCTCAGAAGAAGAAGGAAAAACAAGACACTCCCCGAATTTTTCGCAAAATAAGATGGAAAATTATACTTAATGGTTCGATTTTGCAATCTCGTGCAGGACTCGGTAACAAAGTTTTCGGATTTTACAAAACATTGTTATGCTTTTAAAGTGGTAGAAGAGACATTTGGGCGACACAGCTTCGCAAAGTCGAAAAAAGTTACAAAAATCAACATAACAAAGCTGCTTCGATTTCACTCTTGCAAAATTCCGTATTTCTATGATAATTTCTATCGCTTCGATTGTATGTAGGTTTTCAAAAATCTTGGCAAAAAGTGTGGTTTTTTAAACTTCAATCACTGTTCAATATAAATTTTTGAAGTTCTAGTGTTTTTAAAAAACTTCTTACATATATTGAAATATTTGTGTTTTCTAGTCATTTTATTTTATCGAGTTTAGCATTGAAACACGAATTTAAGAGTAAAAGGTAAAATGTTTCAGTGCTTACAAAAATTTTACGAAGAAAAGAGGACAAGAAGAATTTGGTACGTCATGAGAAAATAAAATTTTCAAAAATTGAATACTCTGCATCTAATAAAACAAAACAAAACAAAACAAAAATCTGAATTCAATAAGCTGTTCACTTTATAGAGTAATTTTTTGAATTTACGCATTTCACTAAAATTTTGTGTTTAGAAAAATAATTAGGTACTAGGTACTTTATCTAGATCTCTGTACAGTCAACGATAGAGATTTTTCTATCTTATCCTTACAAAACCGGTTTATTTAATGAAAATAATCGCAAAACATTATGTCATTGACTGTATCTCTATTTGCTAGATGCATTTAAATGATGAAGGTTATGAATGAATGTAGGTATCTAATCTAAACATTGATGAGGATTAAGCTATTAGCGAAGCTAAGTTCCGGGCAAATCAATTAATAAACTTTTAATCGCTGTTAGTAAAATGAAAACAGTTTCGCAAACTAAAGGTGAAAGCGCAAAATCAAATGATTCACTATAATCTTCAAATAAGTTTATTTGATTTTTTCGTAGGCTTCATTTTAGGAGAAGTAATAATTTATAAAGCTAAGCGCAATGAAGTTGGCTCGTCACTTTTATGTAAAAGATTTTTGCGAGGCAAAAAAAACGACTATAAATTTAATTAAGCAAAAGTTTGCGCTCACCTCTTATTTCTTTCTATAATTAAGTTTACCAAATTCAGTAATGTTTACTTTTAAAGAAGGCTTCTTTTTCTAATTGAGTTCACTGTCTTTTGCGCAAAAAATTTTCTTATTTCGAAACGCTAAAATAAATAACGTGAATCTAAGTAAACATTTCATTTGATTGCCAAAAATTGCAAAAATGATTTTTTTATGGTTTCTTCTTCTTGCTCCGTTTTCTTTCTCATTGAAACTGTCTCAATAATAGCTGCCATTTGTGAGACTTAACAAATGTGGACTATTTCTGCTTCACTGTGCTTTCAAATTACGCTTATTGCATTACCGTTATTAGCTTGAATTTCAAACACACCTTTCTTTGAAATTGAACATGAATTCATCCTTCGCACCATCATTTCTTATATTTCATTTGCGAGCGAATACTTGCGTTTAAAGTGTTTTCCTTCTTTCGAGAAAAAAGCGCCTTCAATTATTCAACGTGAATTCTAGTATTTCAACTTTAGTGAACCTATTACCTAAATAACTTGGTCAATGACGATTTGTTACATCTTTCACGCGAAACACTAGCTGCGCTCATTGAACCATATACGATCGCCGTGAAATTTTATTCACAGAAATCGTCGTTTTTTGCTGAGAATTATAACAGAGAAAACCACTTAATATAAAAAATAAGCACACTTGTTTGAGCTCTTCGGTGGGCACATTCATTACAATTACGCTCCACTTTAGAGACAGAAGTGGAGTGGTTCATTCGTCATTCGGTATATTCGGTAAAAAATTCACTTTTATGCCGCGATCAAACTCTACGGAGATTTTAAAGTTGAAAAAAATTCAAACGATACGTAAATTTGAGAAAAGTTAAAATAAATAAAATAATAAAATTCAGCTAATTAGCGAATGTCACTTTTCAAATTTAAATTCAAAGTGCCGAAAATTGGTCGAAAATTTCTTTCGAGTAAATAACAAAGTTAAATATGAATATTTAATCGCATTATACCCGGTTTGCAGTAAAAATTATTTAAGCAAAAATCAACAATTAGCGAACAGCGTGTGTGTTCATTGCATTTCGAAATAATTTGAAAGGAAAACATTAAAATAAAATTTCGATCGTTTGTTTGTGCACCGCAAACGAAGCTAATACAAACTGCGAAACCACTATTTGTTTAACATTTAATTTACTGCGTGCAACTAATTTGGCTTCTCGAGCGCCGAAACCGCAACTTTTGTCTTTTTATTTATCTTGTACTCGATGTAGGCTTACGGGTATCGAAACACTGTTCAATGTTTGCCGTCTGATAAAAAAGAAGCGCATATAGAACAAAGAAGTAAATAAGAAAATAAAGCACCTATAGCAAACGCACACTTCTTAAGCAAATCAACTTCTCATATTTCCAATTTTCAACTGGATTGATTCATTTCTATTCTCATAGCTCAATTAAAATTTGACTATTAAATTTTCAATTACTTAAAAGAAAAGTGATATTCTTGATACAGATTATTACAACAATCTAACCTATTAATATAAAAAAGAGAAACGTTGACTATTTTGCTTCAAGAAGAAGTGATAAATTTTAAAATGAAATTTTTCTAAAAAGAAAAATCTTTAAGAATCAAAAAATATCAAATAAACCGATAACTGAAGCGGAAAATTGAAAAGTTTTTCTGCTTGGTTTTAAGCTTATTTTCTTTCAAAAAAACTCATGTTAATAATTTTTTCTTCAAAAAATCAATCGTCTTTAAATTTTATCAATAAACAATCTGAAACACTAATAAATTTAGTTAACGATGATAAAAAGAAAAAGTTTCAAGCTGTTTAAAACCGAGTTTAGCTCACTTCAAAAAACTAAAAAAATTTTCAAAAAGGCGCATATTTTATTATTCAAAACTTTCTTTACTTTTGAAATTTTACATAACTATGCATTGATTTTTGAGCTTCACTTTGCCCGAGTTCAAAACGATTGCGTGCAGTACTTTCTAATATTAAGTCTGGGTAAAAGCGAAGCAGTAAAGCTGCATTCAAAAAGAGTGACGGCAAGATTAATGATAGTCTTCGCTAAAAGATGACATTCAAATTTTATGCTTCATTTACACATTTTAAAATTCATAAAAGAGTAAATATTTGACATTTTATTGGTTGAGTTTAGAGGCCTTCTTTTAATATAATTAGTCGCTGAAAGTCAAACACGTGTTTTTCAATGCAAAAAAGCGAGCGAGTGAAGTTTTTCAAGTGTATTTCAATAAGAAAAAATAAGCATAAACAAATAAATTCTCGTAAATAATGCCTTCATGGATTGAATTCAATATCTGTGAAAAGTGAGCGCAATCAATACTAAAGTCTGATTTTCTATCAAAGAGCAAAATTTCGCTCCTCTATACAAATTCAGATCGGTTCATCTTTACTTAGAGCAACGATAAGAGTTGATATTGATTTTCACAGTGTACGATTTTTGAAACGATAAATCCACATAGACTATACGGCTTTATTTAGTCTCTTTTCTACTCTCTTTTTTTGTAGAAATACCGAAATTAGCCTCTTTTTGCTGTAACGCAATAAACGCATTCTTCAGTTTCGGAGGCAGAAAAAGCTTGAGTAAACTTTTTCATATTTTTTTCTACTTCGTTCGACTAAAAGGCTTGACAAAGATTGGTTTTATTTACTGCGTGTTTAAAACAGAGCTTAAAGCAAACAATTGTTTTTTATTTTTTTAAATGATTTTTGAAAATTTTATTCAGGCTTTTGGTTATAAATAAGTTCGAGCTTTGTGAGATTGTGCAAACAAAAATAAAAAAGCGTTGTAACAAAACTTCATGATAAAACAAATATTCAAAAACAACTTTTTCACCCCAGGATTGATTGCATGCGATATTGAATTGATTCTCATTAGCTCAAACAACACTTATTTTAATTTTGAATGATTACTTCAAATTAAGATTTAAAAAATTTTTAGTAATAGTTATTAAGGTAAAATAAATTATGTATTAGATGAAAATCGTAATGTAAATGTAAGTTTGTATCGATCGATTCCAGCGAATGAAATCATATTAAATCAGTTACAAGCAAGTTCAAATAAATTTCGTTTGATTCAAAAGAGAATGATTTACAAGCGAAAAAAGAGTCAAAACTGTAAAGTAGTCCTACAAAATTCACTTAGTTTTTAGGCATTAGCAGCTGAACTGTTAAACTCACTCGCAACGAATAAAATGCGCAAAATTAACGACTCGACTACCGCATCAATAAATAAAAAACGAGAGCTAATCGAGCTCAATAGTCTCTAAGCGAACAGATTTTTCGTCCCAAATGAGGACAGTAATGATATTCGACCATAATTATAGTAAATGGCAATAACTACAGCTAAATGAACCAATTTGTTTTATTAATTTGATAGTTGAGAATTAATATTGTAATTAGCAATAATTTTTATGCGCCATAATTCGTGAAATCATTGTCTCGTGCTTTTATATATTCATACAGGAAAAAGCCTAAAGAAATAAACACTTGTCACGATGATTTCTTATTTAGCGTCAGTGAAACAAAACTAAAAGCTTCGAGTTAAGCTAGAAATTCAATGCTGTGGAACACCCTTGCAAATTTTGACAAATTGATCATATAAACTCAATGGCTTTTGATGATAGTATCAATTTAAAATTGAAAAATAGCTAAATTTCGAGAGAGAAAAGCGAATAAAAGATTTGAGAGCCGAAAACAATGCTCATGATGATAAAATAGAGACAATAGATAAGCAAAATGCAATTTCAATAAGGTTACAAGAGTAAAGTTAATTTGCTGTGGCTTTCGAACTGAAAACTAGTGATGAGAGGGAGTGTGAATACGAATTGTCAGCGTGTGCTCACAATAGAATCAAGATAGAGTTACTTAATTAGTGATGGCGAGCAAACATCGGCTTTGTGTCGATGTTTACACCCGCGTGAAAATAGCGGAGAAATGGGCTTTCTGCTCGTGTTAGTGTTACTTCCAAACCATGGTTCGTCAGCTTTAGTGTTGCGCTCGAAAATGACGGCAATATTATTTCGCCGTCGAAATGCGATACTGAGACTAGAGTTAAAAAAGCGCAATTCGCAAAAGTTATGAAAAGATTGTCAGACAACGATACGAGTGCAAAAGAAGTGTAGAAAAACTTTATTACTTCTCAAATTTGTTTATCCGACAGAAAGCTGACGACAAAAAAGAACTTAAATTTACACTTCGCTGAACTGAAAATCATCATTTTCATCAAAATTTATATTTCACCGCTCATTTCCTACAAATGTCACATTTAGATGATCACAATGAAGTTTATTAAAGCTTTAAAAGATTTTCGCGAGCTTTAAGAATGAAACTCGCTAAATTTAATTAAATATTGCTGCTGCTGCTTTGTGTGCTGCTCATATATCTTCGCGATTCTAGTTTCCGATTCAATCATTTTCGTTTATGTACGCTTAATGCGAAAAAGAATTTGCGCTTCACAAATCGAGTGATGCAAAAATATCGAAAAGAAATCGAGTTTCATTCACTAAGCAAACTCGGTTTACAACGCTCATTTCATAGTTTTTAACTTTCACTGATTGAAACATTAATCATGTATATTATCAAGTATACCACAACCTAAAAATCAAGCTTTGAAATGCAAAATTGCTAATTTACAATTCGTTACAGTAAAGTTTAAGTAGAAAAAGCAGCGAAATTTGCTTCAAAATAACTTCGTTTTTTAAACTTTTTTGTGTTCAAAGTATTTACGAAAGTTTTGAAATTTTTTTTTCATCAGAATTCAGCTTCAGCTCTTCATATTTACGATGATAATGAATGATTTCAAGCAATAAGAAATTAAATTAACGAAACATTTCTCAAATGTCGATCGGTTTGCGTCAAAGGATCGAATTAAACACGAAATACAATATGCGTTAGTTTCGTGCGGTGAAAGCTTTAACAATCGGCTTATAAGGTATAAAATAAAATTAAGGTCGTTGGGAAACTCGAATATTCAAAATAATATTTCTTTGTGTCGAAAGTGAAGTATGGCGATAATTTGTATATATTTGTGCAATAAATTTATTTATATAAAGCGTGTTTCATCCGATAATTAATGTTTCTTTGCACCCGAAAATGCAAAATTTATTTTTTTTTTTAGATTAATGGCTTTCAAACATTTTTCTCTTCAAAAAAAGCGAGAGGAAGTTTCTGACATTTTATAGAGAAAAATTCTACTTTTTGTCGAACTTTTTTCTGCTATTTTTATTAAGATTTATGAATTGAATAAAAATGAATATAAGTGAATTGAGGATCACATACAGTTAAAGCAATTTTTCATTAGTTTAGAGAGAGAAAGAGAGACGGAGATGATAAAATGATGAGACATCTTATTTGTCTTTGCAAATATTTAAATCGAGATTAATTATTTAAACAACTCATTTTGCTCTTTCTTTTAATGCTTCTATCTGAAAATGCATAAACACAATATTAACGAAAGATTAAAAGCTAATCAATAAATGATGAGATTATTCATAAATATCCAAAAAGCTCTCGATTAAATTTGTTGAGCTTTATCTCTTCAATTCGTAGTTAAGGGTGAACTATTAAAATTTCAAATGCCTCAATTTTACATTAATTGGTATCTGAATAAATGATTTTCAATCAGAAGACTCAAAAAATTATTCTCTTTTGATTGTTCGGAGAGAATTTCTGAAGATTAACTTTTTAGACGAAAAGGTAAAGCATATCGTACTGCAAAGTGAACATCTTTACACGTCCATTTTGCTTTGTACTTTGTATGTCCATTGTGAATATGCTTTTTAAGCTATTGATGAGAAACAAAATTCTAAATTTAGGTAGATTATGAATGAAATTTGTAACAATCATCTCGAAATGATTTAATGTATATGATTAATAGATATGAAAGCTTAAATTAATTCTTGAAGGCTTAAAAATCGATATTCCATTCGATAATCGCCTTAAATTCAAATGAAAATGAAATTTCTTGTTGCTGAAAAATATGCATGCAAATATTTTTTATTTCGAACAAAGAAATAAAGAAGAAAATTAAGATTTCTTTAAATAGTAATCCCAAACAAAATACAATTTTGGCGTCTTATTTTCATCATGAAGCTCTAAGAAAGTTTTCTTATGTGCAAATTTATAGCACTGACAAGCTCTTGTGAGCTCTTATTTTTATTCGATTCGTAGGATTAATATTGTTTCTTATTTATAATCTATTTTGCTTTGCTAAAGATTAGTTTACAAATTATTTAAAATTTGACATTTCTTTTGATAAATAGACAAATCAATCTATCAAAAGAAAAGAAACTATCAAGTTTTCATTTTTTTGTTCGTTTAAAACAATTTAAAGATAGAAAATCGGGAAAACTATAGTGGAAATTTGTTCAAAATATCTAAAAATCTTTCACATGTACAGAGCTTTATAACAAATTTACGTTTAGTCCTATAATAGAGAGAATTTAAAAAATTTCATCATCAAAAGGCGCTTATCGCGTTAGGCGTTCGATTTTTGATTTTCTACTTAAATTTTCAGAAACCTCATTTTAAAAAACCTCATTAAATAAAAAGTCAATCAAAGTTCGTTTAAAATCTCAAAAAATTTGTTCGAAATAATTTAAATGAGAAATGATTTAAAACAGCTGCAAATATCGACCTAAAGAAATGAAGCTGAATTCTTGAATAAAGCTTTTATGCATTTTTCAAAAGAATTATATGAAATTTTTTAATTTAATGTTAAGATTTTATCGCTATTTTCTATGCGTTTGACTTTAGATTATTTTTTACTGCGATAAAAATCGAGTTTTTTAAACTCTTACATTCAGATTTTAGCAGAATTAATAATAGATTCAGGAATCTAAAACTTTAATGAAGAAGATGATTAACTAGAGACTTTAATGAAAAAAGATTTCTGCTTATTTTCAATTTCCGAATCACAAGCATCGACAAAAAGTCACAAAACAAAAACACAATTATGAGAGAATGTGTGATCTTCAGCTCAAAAATTGTTAAATTAGTTTGAATATTTTATTGCTTCCAAAATAACAGATTCTCTATTCATTAAGTCTCCATGGTGCCAGTTATAAAGCAAGTTTGAGCAGCTCTTATAGATAAAAAATAGAGCTTCATTCATATTAATTTGCAATCTCAGCCATTCAAAACCCGATTTTTCAATGTATTTTGGCTGACAAGATAGCAAACTAATATGCATGAAGCTGCATTTTTTATAGTTTTTATTAACGTCGAGTTTTGTGCTAAAAAACTACCAAAATGTAAATGTATGAAACTAATTCATACCGCTCGGTCAAATTAACTGACCATCTTATCAAGAAGAAACGAAAAATCTCGTTTTAAATGACAAAAGATATCAAATTAATTTGTCCAAAGCTAGTCATTAACAATTCAGAATATTCTCAAATTTTATTTTTAACCTGTCAAAATTTTGAGAAATGAGTTAAACTTCATTGTCTCAACTGGTACTAATAAACTAAACATTAATAAAAGTTCATTTAAGGATAAAAGGTAATAGAAAAATTTTAAAATTCAAATTTTTATTTTGTCAAAATTACTTAAATAAATCTGCATTAAAGTGAAATTAAGATTTTTAAATTAAAAGAGAAAATGAGTATTTGAAAAAATGAACAAATTTTATTTTTGAGAAATTGAATTATTTGAAAATATTTTAGTTCTGCTAATAGAAACGAGGTTTTAAGTTGATAGTTACGATTGAGACACTTCAAATTTGATAAAATGAAAGCGTAACAGCAGCTAAAGTTAATAATGAAAGGTTTGCCTTATTGTTTTTACAAACAAAATCAACTTTTTTATGAAGGGGATTTGTGCAAGAAAATAATGGTTAGAGGAAGACAAAGTTCACTATTGAATTTTAAATATAAACTTGATAGAAGATGAGATATCTTATAATTTTTTGATGAAATTATTCGAAATTGCCTGCTAGGATAACTATAAAATACAAATAATCAAGTCAATACAAATATGTATGCATATCATATTTTAGCCAAGCATTTTATTACATTAAAAAGATTAATTTGGCTATAAGTTCTGCTTGACAGTCGATCATTCAACTGTAACATGAAAGAGGACAATTTAATATTTACAAGTAAAAACAAACAAAATTGAAACTCATCATCAATGTTTTTTAAATTAAATGAAAGGATTAAAATGTTTCAGATTTGTTTCATTTTACTTAAATTTTAACATTTTAATGCTTTGTACAAATTATTGCACGATTTTGATAAAACGATGGCCTTCGTCTTATAATTTCAAAATTCATTAAAGAAACTCGAAGTTACAATAAACGTAAAATGTAACGAAAACTGTAAATTCTAAACTCTAATAATATTTCAAATTAAAAATCTCGTTTTGTTCTTAATTAAAATTTCTTACGCAATCAATTTTTTCGTACTGATTTAAAAATTAAGCTCAAGTTTGAAACTATAAAAGTTACATGGATTGTGAAAACGCATTAAAACGAAAATAGAGATTTGTATTGATGTATAATGTATGAAATTGAAATGCTTTTGAAAATCAGTACCTTCGCGAAGAAAGCGATTCTGTTTTTTTTTTGCTCCTCATGAATTCATTACAATTTTTTCTGTCTTTTATGGCTGAGCAAGATGTGTACACTCTTTGTGTGTATATATGTGTATGGAAAACGATGAAATACAAAGAACGAGGATTCGCATTTTTCGGGATTTACGAGTTGTGCAAATGAAATGATGTTAGGATTGTTGTAGGATTGGGATGTCAAAACTGCCTTACTTTATAAATAATGGTTATACATATAGCGCAGATTATTAGGCCACGATGCGGCTGTAAAAGCTCGATTTTCCATGAGTAGAGCTTTAAAAACTTTAGAACACAGAAATGGTGTTTAAAGAACTCATTGAAATCTCATCATATTAAACGCAATCAATAAAAAGACAACGATCGGCGGCAGAATCAAGCGATAGTACACGACGAAGGTATCTGTAAACAAATAGTGCCCCTTCTGTGGTTTTCTGGCCTTAAATGTAGCTAAAGCATAACCGAGCCATACACAGCTGAGACCAAAACAAATCTGTGAATATAAAAAAGCTTTGAGCAGAGAGAGAAAGGCATTATCTGAACGTGCATTTGTCACTTTATAATGCCGCAAATCGAGAGCAGTCGTTTTGTTTCGACGCTGTGCACATACACGCCGAGACGTTACACCAGCGGAGTACAACTTTAGATTTTTATTAAATAGGCGTTCGAGTCTACGATGTAAAACAATGCGCGAATAAAGAATTCGTCAAGCATTTGATCGAATCTAATTAACTCACCGTCCTATGTTTAATTACCGGAGTCTTAAGCACGAAAATCAAAACTGGAAACATGAGAAAAGGAGGAAAAAAGTTTCGCGAAATTCGAAACTTTTCCTCAATGATTGCATATATTTCATGCATTTCTTTGCTTAAAATGAACATCGAGAGAGAGAGAGAGAGAGAGGGAAAGGAGAGAGAAAAGAGAGAATTTGATTCATTTTTGCCTTCCATTTTATTATGCAAACGTTTAATACTTTCGACAACTTTCTTAGTTTTATCCTTTATTTAATACTCAAAGCTTTTTATGCAAATCTCGCGTAAAGAAGCGCATTTAGAAAAATTGAATTTACATTTTTTCTTATTCAAAACAGTGTTCAAACACACTAAATATTGGTGCGGTAGCGAAGAAAAAAGTTTAGTACGAAGCGAATGAATGTTTTGCACGATTCGTTCGTCTAAATTAAGCTGAATGTCGCTTTTTAACGAGTCTAGAATTGAATTTGCAATTTAAAATTTCTCAAATAATCATCATATTTCACTTTTTCTTGCTCCTATTTAAATTGAATTTAATTGCGAAACTAATGAATGCAAATGCAAAGCGATGATTGAGTGAAAAGCGAATTTGAATGAAATCAAACTGATGACCTCCGCACTCGAAAGCCGAACGCGAGCAACAAATACTTTTGTTTGAGCTTATTTTCAAATTAACGGAAACTTTCGCAAAATTCCGCTTCTCGTTTCGACATTTCGCTAGAATTACAAAATTTTATTTGCTCGCGGCTGACAGTCGCTATTTTCTTCGCTCTCTGAATACGCCTCCGGTTCTCTACGCTTTGTATCTACGTGTTCACTGCAAAACAAGTGTTCAAATCTATAAATATAGACGCACATAATGCGGAGAGTGCAATTTCGATGAATATGTGACAAGCTTTGAAATAAATTCTCGCCGAAGAAGCTTTTTACAAAGAGAGAAACGAATCCATTTATCAGCCAAATATGCCTATCTGCACAATGACAGACAGCTTTTTTGACAAGCGTGTGTTTGGCCACAAAATGTGAACATAAACTTGGCCACTCATTGAATACTTGTGTAAGTCTCACTTTTTTCTTTACACTGTGAAGTAAAACGCGAGCTTTTCTTTCGATTTTTTGGCTTCTCGCATGCATTTTGAAAGCGGCAAATTTTTGCTCTCTTTTCTATGTGAAAAGGGCCAAAAGTTGTGATCATCGAACCGATAACTTGATTATAGTGAAGCATCGATTCACAATTCGACAAACACACACACACATACATACAGACACAAAGAGAGAGAGCGAAGAAAATAAGTTTGAACGCAAACATTAGTTATTCCGTCGTGACTTTAACAAAACAGTCTTTTCTCTGAACGCACGCCGAAACAAAAACTAAATCTTCGCTTAAAATCAATGTGAAAGATGAACACACAGATTACAGATGTGTGATATATTCTTCTATTTTGCATTTCCATTCTATCATCGAAATCAAGCGCTAACAAAAATAAATTTTCACCGATTTTTATTCATTGCCAACTCCTACTTTATTTCAATTTCTTCTCAACTTTAACTACTTCATTTAATTCACTATAACGTTTTGAAAACAAATCACTTTTCAATTTCTTTTTTAACTTAATTGCTCTTTTCTATTTTTTTTAATTCTCTCTGAAAATAATTTTGTGTACTTGACAAAATTGACTTGCTTAGAATAAAGCTAATCTTTAACCATTGATATTCATGCAACCAATTTTTGTAAAGTAAACATTATAAGAATTCATGTGTTTAAAAGATAATATGGCCAAAATTGCACTATCTTCGATAAAGATTTCTGCGATGTTTGCATTTGATAATTAAAATAGTACGTAAAAAGCTTTTTAAAAAATTTGTTCTAGTTTTACTGAAAAGCTAAATTTTCAAATCTAAATAATATTTAGAAAAAGATTTTCAATCACTACAATGGAGACAAAAAGTTGAATTCTTCACAAAAATCTTTAAAAATTGGAGTCATTTTAGCTATGCTTCTAGCGAAAATGCAATGTTTAAAGGTGGACATTTAATACTCTGCATGAATGACTTGAATTATTTTAACTTTAAACATGTAGAAACTTTGTTTCTATCAAGCCACTTTTCCATTGGTAGAACATAACTTATCATATCTTATAATTTCTTAATTAATAACGCTAAAACTTATCTTTTTGCAAATTTTCTAGCTTATAAAGTAGCATAGTTATTTAACTTCTCTGATTCT
Organism: Dinothrombium tinctorium; assembly: GCA_003675995.1. Lineage (NCBI taxonomy): Eukaryota > Metazoa > Arthropoda > Arachnida > Trombidiformes > Trombidiidae > Dinothrombium > Dinothrombium tinctorium. Next base: position 44,404 of record NCKU01000116.1, on the reverse strand, counting down.
CTTCTTTTTCTTTCGATATAAATAGCAATGAATTGATGCAAGTGAAATAAAATGTAAAAGAATGAAATAATATCGTTTAATTTAATTAAATGTTTTCTAGTCAGCAAATATGCATAAATAAAAAATCTTATTCTTAGCAGAAATGTATATTCGCTTTTCATAACGAAAAATGTATAGTTAAATGTTCATGTTTTCCCTCTGCATTAGTCTTGCATAAATTTTTAATCTTTTAAAATTTAGAATTGAAAAGAAGCTTGGATAGTTTCTAAGTTCAAATATTAAAAGTTGTTTGAAGATGATTTTTTGACTAAAGCAATATGATTTTAGTTTTATAAGGAGATAAAAAATTAGATAGATAATACTTTTTGCAAAATTTAGCGAGACTCTTTATGAAATTTTAAACGTACGAATGTTAAAAAATTAAGAATATCATAAGACTTCGGAGTAAAAATGTGTTCAAAAGTTTTAACACATTTGTATGGATTTTATTCAAACTTTTTTATTGTTATTGATTTAACTTAAATGTCTTCAAATTTAATTTTTTTGGCGTTTGATTTAATTTTGACAGTGAAAAGCCTATATATGCAAAACCAAAAAATCAGAATGCAGTAAATGTCGTACTTCGAAGCTTTGCTCTTTGCATAATATAGTTTAACAGAGTTAAGAGACAAAGCGAAATTCTAAGGACTCAAGGCAAGTATAAAAAAGTCAATATTTAAAATTTTCACTGATTTCTAAAGGTTCTAAACGAATAATTATAAAACTGATGATTGTTTTAAGTATTTATTGAAATATCTTTAAAAAACTAGCGCTTGTTGCACAGTAAGACGAATGTGCTTTGTTCGTCTAAATATGGTTGCGTCTTAATAGTTGTTACAAGTATTAAGAACTTTTTGTTTTGTTTCGCGCATTTTTCTCGTTCGTGATTTCAATTTTGCAACTGTTTGAAGGATGCGAAGGATTAAGCATAATCTCGAAGATTGTTAAACGATCATTTATTTGCGAAGCAAGTTCGAGACACGTCTAAACAAAAGTTTTTCGGCTGGTTAAAGAGTCGAATAAACGAATGATAAATAAATCTTACTTGTTGAAAGTTGCACAATCTTAAGAAAGAGAAGGAAGGAAAAGAAAGTGAAAAAATTATCATCACTCATTTTAATAGTGATATATTTGAGGCAAAAATGAAGTTAGGAGTGAGACACAAGGAAATACACAAAATATAATGTATATATATAAATATATATTCATTTCGGTTAAATAATAGAGAAGCTTTGACAGAAAATGAATATAGTGAGTATTAATCATACTCAATGAACACTGTTATTACGTGCATGTCTTCAGTGCTTAACTCGATGCTTAAGAATTTTAGCTATTTTGCAGCGAAAACTGAATTTACTTTTGCTTTTAAAACCGATATTATTACGATAACAAATATCAGCGAAAGATTTATGGTTTTATAAAATTAATATATGTTATTATTGCTCTATTTGTGCGCATTACTCCTTTATTTCAAACACGCAACGAAACACTCGACTTCGCTTTCTTTACTTTACTTTCTCCCTCTGCGAAGCTGGATAAAACTTCTTTTCTTTCTTTCGAAATGCATTTGATTTATTTTGCAGAATCATTTTCATTTTTCAATTCGAATTATGCTCGCATTTAACAGATAATTTTCGAAAATGTTTCTTTCTTCGCACCAGATACGAATCATAAAATATCGCTATGGTTGTAAATAATCAGAATACAATGGAATACGAGCGGGATTATTACGAAGCGAGGGGTTAAATTTTCGCTGCTTATTTAAAATTTGTTTTTGAAAGCAAAATAAAAATTTTGTTTAATTTCAGTGCTAAATTTAAAATGCTTTTTGCTTTTTTGTGCATCACTCTAATTAGTGGATCATTTTAAAATCAGAGTGTTTATATGACTTAAAATCCAAAATGAGAAAGATTTAGGTATTGTAAAAACGACAAATCCTATTAGCAATAGATAACTGCACAAGTTGATTACAAGTTTTCGTTATTGTCTAGACTTCTTTTCAATTTCAAAAGAGATTTTTTAAACGTTTCGCTTATACAAACTGAAAAGTCTGTAAAAGCCTAGTATTCTAAATTATAGTAATCAAATAGAAGCATTCAAAGAGATTTGAATTCTTCCATTTCCTTTTCCAAATGTAGAAACTCCTCAAGTATTAAGCACCATTAAATCCCGTTTGCTTATATCTTTTATGTGCCCAGTCCCATAAGGCAAAGTTATAAACTTATTTTAATCGTTAATAAATGTTTTTGTTAACAATGTAGTCAAAATGAAAAGAAATATGAGAAAACTCAATTAAAATTTTCTATTTATTTAAAAGGGAAAAGCAAAAAGTTCGATTCTATTTTAATTTAAATAATATTGTTATCACAGGCTTATCAATTGTTGATTACAACTGTAATCAAGTATGAAATAGGATTAAATTTACAAGGAACACTTTTTAGATGCCAATGGTCGATTTGGTAAAATGTTGAAAAACAAATTCTACGCGCAATGCGATGCATATTGCTGTGATTTTAGCTGCTGTCTCGCAAGTGGTCGCGATATATTTCAAGTCAGAGATAATATTGAAAATAAATATTAAATTTATTGAAAACAACCAACCAAAAGTTCCACTTGCTATTTGTGAAATCACTTGCGAGAAGCAGCTAAAAATCACATCAGCATGCATCGCATTGAACATAGAATTTGTTTGCAAAATTTTATCAAAATCGGCCATTGGCACCTAAAAAGTGCTTCTTGTTACTATAACAAATCAATTTACAGGTTAAAAAATCATTCGTTAATGCTTTTAATCTTGTGCATTCAATGTTCAACTATCGAATTACAAGGAGGCACTCGCAAAATTTGGTCAAATCTTATTTGTAGTTAGATATTTAAAAATTAAAAAATTGCGGCTAAAAAACAGCCTTTTCACTAAATTCTTTCACTAAAAATTGCTTTTCTAAATTGTAAAAAATTTCTATTTATGCATTTTCGCGAATTTTCTAAATTTTAACTAATGAAATTTGACCTCCTTTATTTTATTTTACTTGAAAATCTTTTTCGATTTAATTGAGCAATCCGAAATATTTAATAAAACGCATGAAATTTTTATTTTTATTTTTTGAACTTTTACTAGATTTATAAAATAAAACACTAAAATTTCAAAACATTTTCTACATTGATTTGATTTTTGCTTATAACTTATAAATATTTTTTGATAAAATTTACTATCCGCTCGAAGAGAAAGTTGAACATTTTTTAAAATTTGATTACGTAAAAAATACTTTCTAATGATCTTCCGATTGTGAAATGCAGTAAATTTTTTTAAAGCGATACTTTTCAAAATTTACAGTCGTTTGACTTTTAAAAACTCAATAGAAAATGTGAAAATGCTTTTAATAAAATGCAAATTGTGAGCACGTAAACTTTTAAGGTCAACACATTTGCAAAAGTTATGCTCAACAACATAAATAAATTAATGCATTTGAGAGCTTGAAATCTTTCATTTGATCGGCGCAAATTACTTGAAATACTTCCGACGAAAATAAATTTTACGCTAGCAGCAAAAGTTGCAATGTGAATTACATCAAACAGATATTAAATGATTCAAATGCACAATTTTGCGTTTAATTTGCTTAGATGAATGATGTGTGAAATTCGCTTATTGCAAATTTTTTAAATTAAAAATCCAAATGAACGAGCAAATAAAATTCAAAGTTTAATAAACTTTTGATCTTTAAAATTAAATTATTCAACAATTGGCAAGCGAATTTTTCGTAATAAATAAAAATTAAACAAATACTCACCGAATTAAAATTGCAATGGAACACGCTTAAAATTAAAACTCTTAAACTTGTTCATTTCACGAAAAAATCGTTTTTCAGCTTCTCACCCATAAAATGTCATCAACTGTTTGAATTTCAAACACTTATTTTTAAATAAGAATATTATTCCCTTTATCGCTATTTAAACCATCACACACCAATTTTCAATGTTTCAAAACATCGCATTTTATAAATTTTTAATATTTTTTCTACTTAGAGCACAAATATTTGCATCAAGGGTAGACTTAAAAAGTGGCGTTACATTGAAATTTAGAAAACACATTTTAGCTCTTAATTTTATGAAGCAATGAAACTCGACTGAATTTACTTGTGATTAACTATTAAACATATTTATTTCGAAAAACTATGGAAAATAACAAATCAAACTCTTCTTCAAACTGTTCTTTTTATCTCAAAGCTTGAATAAAGCTCAATTCACAATACAATTTATCGTTTTTGTAATGCGATTTATCATATTAATGCTCTTTAACCTTATTCAAAAGTTGATGCCCATTTACTCATTTCGTTATTTTTAAAGATAAACTCAATTTAAGCTATAGTCAGTTTGAAGAGCTGATGAGTTTCGGTCATTTTCGTTATTTCTGCAAAACAAAACCCGCTTTCAATTTTACAGTGACAGCAAAATTCTGGTTCAAAATGTAGCTATCAAAAATTGCACACTAAAAAAATAGTGAAACAGCCAAATACAGAAAAGAAAAAACAGTGTTCAGACAAAAACTGCAATTTCTATTAATTAAGTTTCGATTTGTGAAACGAACTCCGATTTTTTAATGTTCAACTTTATTTGTCTCAAAATATCAGAACTTTGCTCGCTTTCGACAAACGTGTGTGGTTTTGCGGCCGCAATTAGAAAAAGTCCCCGAAAGCGAGTGATTGACGGGAAGCGAAACAAAATCAAAGTTTTGAGGAAAAAGTGAGACATTCGCTGTTTTCGAAAAGTGTACTTTTGAAGCGCGAATAAACGAAATCGACGAAATGTCGCTTTACGACGACATAATCGTGGGATCGAATGAAAAGGCCGAAAGCGTCGCCGAGCCTTCGGAGAAAGCGGCAAACAGCTGGTCGAATACTGGCTTTAATTTGCTGAAAGATCACTTGTTGTCGAAAAAGAACTCTTCGCAATTCAAGGTTCACTTTTGATTTTTACTCGTTTTCAAGTTTTAATTTTTGCTCTTTTACAGAAAGATCATTTGAGTCGACGGCAAAATGTAACCGCCTCTGGTATCACAATGAAAATAAAAACCAGCGGTGACGAAATGCCGCCTCCGCCTGTGATCAATGCGCTCGGAAAAGTTTGTTCTTTTAACTAATGCGCGTTATTAACTGTATAAAATTTAGTTATTCAAACCTAAATTTTAGATTATTGGTTACTTTGTTAAAGAATCGGAAAGTGAAATTTATTTTTTAGAATCATTCCATTTTTAATTTTTGAAAAGTAGTTTTTAAATCAGTTTAATATTGTGATATAAATTATTTTAACAAAGCAATTTATTAACATGCTATTTACTATTTTAGTCAACTGGGTCTTTACTAGGAGGCGATTGGGATGTGAATCAAGAATATGACCCGTTGTGGCCTAATGACTATGAAAAAATAATGAAAGAGAGAAAGGAAAAGAAAGAGAAAGAAGCGAGTGAAGTGAAAGCAAGAGAGATGGAGAGAAAGAAGCGAGATTCTTATGGAGCTTCTCAACCAGTTGTGTCAAGTCTTACCGCCAGGTCTTTAGTGGATGCTTATAGCGATGATGAAGATGATGACAAACCGCTTAGAAATTCGAGCAACACAAATGCAAGAGCCGGTGGTGCTGCTTTTCCTCCTCCACCATCACTAATAGAAGATACAGTGGTTACGGATTCTGAAAATGCTTTGAAAGTTGCAACTTCAATGGGTGTAAGCTCGGTAGCCGCTAAAATAATGGTTAAAATGGGTTATAAAGAAGGACAGGGATTGGGAAAGGAAGAACAAGGTATTTCAAGAGCTTTAGAAGTTCAAAAAACCAGTCAAAGAGGTGGTAAGATAGTTGGTGGTGATCAAGATAAAGATGTTTTCATTTCACCTCCACCACCTCCGGTTATGACACCTGTATCTAGCCAACCTGCAACTGCAGTGGAATCAATAACAGAAATAATGAAAAATCCAACAAAAGTTGTTCTACTTAAAAATATGGTCGGTAGAGGAGAAGTTGATGATGATTTAATTCCTGAAGTTAAAGAAGAATGTTCAAAGTACGGTGAAATTGTTAATTGTTTGTCTTATGAGATGCCTGCAAGTGTTAATGAAGATGAAGCTGTGCGAATATTTATTGAATTCAAACGAGTAGAATCAGCAATCAAAGCAGTGGTTGATTTAAACGGAAGGTATTTTGGTGGGCGAATAGTGAAAGCGACTTTTTTTGACGTCGATAAATTCAAAAACAAAGAATTAAGTGATTAGATTAATTACTTTGTATAATTTTAAATTAGCTAATTTTCCTATTCATTTTTCATATTCATGAAAAAATAAACTTCATTTCTCTCCAAAACGGTAAAGTAATTTACGTATGCAACATAAAACAATCATTATTGTTATAATAGATCATTAATTTCAATATCAGTTTAGATAATCGTTGCTAAGTATATAGTGTTATGGCTTACAATTTTAACAGTTGCTTAGGAATTTAGATAGAACTTAAATGAACAAAAAGTTTCACTTCATAGTTGATTATACTTTTATCTCATATTTGCATGGTTACTTACTTTTAGTTCAAATTCTGAATTCTGATGTTCGATTTATTGTTTCCAAATTTTAACTTCTTTGTACAGCGCCCATAAAAAACCACTAGAAATAAATAGTCATCTACATTTTTTTTTAATGAGCCGCCATACCTTAACAAAATTTCTAGTAATGCACCCGCCGTAATTTACCTTTAATTTACATTTAATGTACGATTTTGTATAGATAACTTTGCAAAACATTCAGGCAAGAGCTGTATAGTACGTGTAGTTGCACATTTCTAATCAAAACCTTACACTCATTATATTTCAGAAGTGATAATAAAAAACTGCCATTTTAATAAGCGGGATATTTTCTGACGAACTAATTACAGTCAGATTTTAAATTTAGAGTTAGTGAGAACACGAAATGACTATATTTACCTAATATTCTTGATAGTGATCAAATTTCATCTCACGACTAAATTCACTCTTATCAGACTTTTGTGCATATTTTGTGATTGTTGCCAAGCAAATTTGTGTCATCGTAAAGGCGACATAGAAAGTGATCATATGATTCGCATTTGCATTGAAAGTGTTCAGCCGAAATACGTGTGACTAGCAGAAATAGAAAGTGGCTCGTTTTCGTCTGCACGGTAATTTCCGTTTTCCATAGTGAGCTATAACATTCGACATTAGATGTCGAAATTTTCTTGCAAAGATTTGCAAATCGTGTGAATATTTATTAACCAGCAAAAATGCAATGATGCAATTTTTATCAAAACTGTTTTATGCAATAAAGATGTTTAATGTTTTACAATTATAGTCTTATGACCTTTAATGACGATTTGCTAAAGATGCTTATGTAGATTTCTAAAAATGGTCGCTCTGTTCACTTTTGCATTAAGAACAGAGATGAAAGTAGAAATTTAAAAATGATGGCCAAGTGATTTAAATTCCTTCTCCTTGATTTTTAAGATATAAAAACAGCCATTAGACAAAATTATCTAATTCATTATAAAAGTAAAAACGTAAATTTAACACACTGTCTGAGGCTGTTTGATTATTAAATACATCTATTGCCGAATTACAAGTGACTAGTGAGGTGGAGTGATTACAAGTTTTGTCATTCCTGCTGCTTGTCCTTTGGTTGTCAAAAGAATTGGTTCATTTTGATGATATTTTATTAAATCTTGAACGGTTTTAAACGTCTGAAACGAAATAGATCTCAATGACTTTCCAAATCCACATTTAAGTTTAAGAGACTCACCTTCTCCCTCTCCTTTCTTTTACCCAAAGCGTAAAAGCCATCTTCTCTTCTCCTTATATTGAGATGGAAGATTTTATTATCGTGAAAGATAGTGAGTGAAAATGGATTGCATTTTCCTGCTCTTTTGCTCTCTCTCACTATATAGCCTCCCTCTGCCCCCAGCTTCTGTAACAACTCTGCAGCTTCTTCGCGCTCGATGTCGTGGAACCATTCGTAATTGTGAAGCAATTCGCACTCCTCAATTATAGCGCCATAAGGTAGCGGAGGCAGAGGTGGCACAGGAGGTAGAGGTCTATGTGCTGGATTGAGACTGCCGACAGATGCAGAACGTGTTTCTCGACGAAACTCTGAAAACTCGTTGCCTGTCAAAGATTTGTCAGACCTCATCAACTTTTCCGGAAGCAACTTAAGTCTTTCAGGGAATTTCAACGTTGATGACGCACTATTATTATTTAATTTTACTCGTGGTAGCTTCGGCCTGTTTAGTTCAGCAATTGTGGTCAAGGATATTGTTGAACCCAAAAACCGTTCTCTTGGAGTTAAGAGCTCTTCGTCGGGAACCTCTTCGTAATTACCTTCAGAATACGATAGATTTGGTGTCGAACCCGCCATCCCAGCAGTCATCGGTTCATAAGTATTATCATTGAAACCAGGAGGAGGAGTGACCCGAAGAGGTAAAGAGCCCGAGCCAGAATCGGAATCACTTGATCTATTTTGAGAGGAAGATGAACATGATCTTGTGATAAGTTCTTTGTTTTGTTCTTGATTATTGGCAACGCATATTGGCGGTTCATAATCGTTTTGTTCCTCATCTAGAACGCGATTTAACTCCGCTAGTGTAAGTTCTGGTTGAGAGGGTATATAAAGCGGTCTTCCTGTTGAAACAGGAGGTGGCGATTTTGGCAATGGTGGTGGCGGAGGTTCAGTCGGTGGACGAACAATTTTCTTCGTTTTTGGTCTCGCTGTGACATTATTCATCACTGCTTGAACACGTCTGAAAAAGCAATTAGCCATTTAAAACTAGAATTAATGATAGATACTTACAAATTTGGTTTCGGAGGAATGACAGGTTTTTGTAAAGGCCTCGAAATCGCTTGTTGACTAGCTTTCTCTGATGAATTTTCATCGCTTTCTGGTCTCGTTGATTTTGTAGTCAGGGGAAGGCAATTCTTGTCATTGTTATTATTGATTAAATCACAGTCTGTTTCTTTAGAATCTCTCGTTTCATGTGCAGTCGGTGTCCGTTCGCCATTAACTATTTGAGTGTGATTTGAATACGTAATCACTTGTGATTTATTTCCATTTGGATCTGAAAATTCTGACATCGTTTCGAAAGAGGAGGAACTATTTTCGGAGCCTTCGCCGCAAGAACTGCTCGAAGGAGTTTCATAAACCGATTCGTAAGTATTCTCGAAACTGGTTGCCATAATTCCATTCAATTGATGTTGTCTCAAATGCGAGTCGTGATCGTTGAAACTGTAACTACCGCATCTACTCGAATCTTCATCACTTTCATCGTCGTCGAGATCGTCGTCGAACTCAGAGCCCCAACTGGCGTTGTCGTCGTCGTCGTAAACTGCTGTATTTAAAGAAATGATGATTAAACACGCTCAAAACAAATAGTTTCAGCGATAAAAGCGAGAGGCAAACACTGTTGAAAGCAAACATTGACGGGATCAACAAAAGGGGAAAAACGAATACCAATGAAACGCAGCAAACGACAAAAAATTATTCCGCTTTTCCGTTGTTTCCGTTCAATCAAAAAGTTGTGAAAAGTTTGCCACTCTCGCCGCAGCCATCGCTCGAAAACATCGCTTACTCTGCTTCGATCTCCTCTTCACCTGCCATTTCTTCGTCTCAATCGACTCCATCAACTTCTTCGCGTTGGTCGCTTGCGTTTTGCATTCGTTCACGGCTTTCGCAATTTTTCTAAGAATCGAGAAAAACACAAGTCAATTATGAAACTGATTTGTTAATCATTTGTGGAAGAAAAAGATGGATTCTCCAACCTTTCGAGGAAACGTTTCATTGAAAAAATCTCGTGTGCGTCGTAAACCGAAAGTTGATAAGTCGCAAGAGAAGAAAGTTTTGTTTGAAAGAAAAAATTCCTCACTCGCGAAGAAGGAGCAGAAAGGAGGTCACAAATTAGCTTGTCTCGTTCACTTTGTTTACTTGCGGCAAATTAGCGACTGATCTAATTTCGATTGAATATTCATTTTTTGTATAATGAAAACAAAACGCACACAAGAAACAGCGTTCGGCGGTCGCTTTTCTACTCGAAAACTTCATCGAAATGTTTCATTGTGTTTGCAGTNNNNGTAATCGAGAATAATGCTCGAATGGCGATCGCAAATGCGGCACTTTTCTGAGAGCTGCAGCCTGCAGGTATTAAGGAGGAGTTGTACGTGGGTTCGCTGGTCTAAATACTGACATTTAACAGTTTTCAAACATCCGTAAATACCAAACTTGAAACAACCTTTTGGCGTCGAAGTTTTCCTCAAAAGTGTTTAAGCAGACAACGGGTGGGATGTGAAAGCCTCTGTTCTGTTCGACGAAATTATTTCGCACCACAATCGAATGAAAATGATTTCAGATTGAAATAACCGAGATTCGATGTGATCACTTTTATCGCCGCAATTCGCGTTTCGGCAACTTTTAAGAACAATTGCGAAAGATAAAAAACTTATTGTTTCAATGAGTTCTTTCTTAATTTGTAGAACAAAAACAAAAAACAATTTTGAAATTGAATGAAACCACAAACGAAATGAAATTTGGGGCACCTTTGAGTGCACAATCTTTCAGAGTGACACTTATGAGAAGAGAAAAAGGTTCGAAATATTTTTCGCAAAGTGACATTTGGCAAATGCAGACACACAGAGAACGCGAGTGTGTATTAGTATAGCGTAAACAGCGTTGCCAGTGATTACTCCCACGTCGGCATGGAAAGCGTCGTGTGTACATTAGCTTTTTCATTAAAAATCATTTTCGACAAATTTTTCCCGAGCATTTCGAGCGTTTCGTCGACTCGGAAATTTCGATTTTTCGAGAGAGAGAAAAGTGTATTATTTCAAGCAGATGAATGCGTGTTCGTTTGATCCTTGAACTGTTGTTGAAAACTCGGCAAATGTACAGCGGCGAGGTTAAAATTGTGGTAGTTTCAACGAGAAGTATAATTGGATAGCGAAATGCGGCCGATTTTGATTAGAATCAGCTGCCGAGAATTATAATTTCTATTTTCTTTCTTTCTTTCATCCAAACTTAGTGGAAACTTTTTTTCGCGAGAACGACTCAACAAAATCACTGCGAACTGCAAGAGTGAGTCGAGAACCTTGAGACGAGTAAAAGTTTTTTCAAATTTTTTAACACATCGTTTGCTTTCAAATTGCTCAGTATTTTTGGTAAAAATTGGACATAAAACTGGTGTTCACTGTAATTTGATCGTTTTCGCGAAACATTCGAGCGAAACGAGCGAAGAGAAAGAAAGCCCAAAGTATCCCTGGCGTTAATTGATGGCAAACAAGCTCTTTAGAAGCTTTAAAACAATGCTGCTTCTCTCTCGCGCTCTCTTCTCTGTTTGTGTAAATGCGAGTCATTGTTTTCGCTTTTTCTCACTCGGCGAACTTTTTTCAAAGTTCTGTTTTTGAAAACGAAACCAGCGAAACATTCTTTTTACTTATATACGTGACAGCGAATAGAACATTCTCGAAATGTCCACTGAACGGTTATTGAACTCATCGATTCGCGTTTAATTGGTTTTGTTACACCCTATTTGTGGTTATCACTTTGTTTAAATTGAAATGTTTCATTGATGGTGATTAATTCTCACTTTTTGGCTTTTTATCTTAAAATTTTCACAAATCATTTCCTTCGAGTTTCTTACTCACTTTGATCTGTTTATTGCTAGCGAGTGCTTGAAAACAGATAAATGCTAAGACCGACACTTTAAACGCAAGAGATGATAAAGTGAAAAGCATTGAAAATTTATTTCACATTACTCATCATACTCAAGTGTTTCTTACAGGTAAACTTAAAGTATAGGAGAAAATATTTTAAGAAAGAAACTAGTACTTGGTTATGCTCTGTTCCAGCGCTCAAACAAAACATTACACTCAAAACACATATGCATGACTTGCATTTAAGCGAAATTCTATTTACACAACGTTTGTAAACACGGATAAGCTATGAAAACTGTTTGAGCGGTGAATGAGTACATAATAAAGAGTAATTCACCGCGAGTCAATATCCTTAAAAATATGCTCACATTCTCGGCTATTTCGGTAACGAATGCACAGCTTGAAAAGTGAGAAAAAATTAAAAATTAAAAACAAGAAAAAGCAAACTTGGCACCGAGACTGACTTACAGCAAATAGATTTTATAATTATTACACGATTCGTTTAAAAATATGAAGCAAAACTAAAATATTAAGAGGCGAAAAAAGTGGAGCTTTGAAAGGCGTTTTGCATTGAAAATTTATAAACAAAAAATTTCTTGATAAATGAAAATAGAGAGTAATTAGAATGAGCAATTTAAAATATGTAATTACGAGTGAGAAGAAGAAGAAATTTCGTAAATATACCTTTTCAAAAATTTTCGAATCTTTGGCCACTCGCAAAAGCGAATTATGTCCAATTGGCCATTAAAACGCGACGCTTGTAAACAATAATAATCTTTGATATTCATTTCAAGCGCGCACAGGTGAACACAGCGGTGGTGAGGTGAACAGTTCTTTAAACGATGGTATGAAGAACTAATCTTAGCGAATCTTTTCGCGAGGAAAGTAAAAAGGAAGTCATACGGTGGGCATTGTTCCAGAAACTTGTTTTAAAAAACTTCGGTTTTGTGCAAGAATTTAGGACAAGAAAAGAATTAAAATTTAATTCGATTGTATAGCAATAAACATCTTGTAAGCGATTGTATAACAAAACAATAATTCGAGCGCTTTTATTCTCTTTTTCTCAGCGAAAAAATTTAATTTAGAAACGCGTAAATTGAGCGGCTCAAAATTCAAGCATTTCAATGCCGTGAAATTTAAAGTCAAATTTTAAGTAACAATAAAACCCTGTCATTACCCAGTAGTCATTTATTTGATTTTGCCGAGAAAAAACAGATTCAAGAAGTTGTGTCTGGACACGGTTTGCATTTAAAATTTGCTCAAAGTTTGTTTAAATAAACTGCAAATAGCAGAAAGCGCTCTTTTTCTTCACGTAATTAGCACTATTTTTGAATGAATTAATTTGAATTTGTCAAAAATATCCTCGAGTGAAATGGAGAAACATCTCGCGCAGTTGAAAAGTTGCGTTCAAGTTGAAAAAAGCTTTTTTATTGTGTTCACAGCGAAGAAGTTTTTTACGATTTGGGACAAATAGTGAATATTTTTCGCCATCAAAATTGAATCTTTTTTCTCATCATCATCATCATCACACTACCATCATCATCGCATCACAACACAGTCACAATTGTGCACGCTTCCTTTTAAAAAAAGAAGAAGAAAACATTGCTATGACACGAATGCATTTTAGTGAATTACTTGAGTTAATTAGTTTGCTTCACAAACTAGTAATTAATTATTAACTAAAATTTTTGCTCACGTTGCTTTTTCATTGCGACAACAAACAAAAAAACATTTATGCATATAAATATAGAGAAGCATTATTTTTCGCGTAAAATGCAAGTGAAACTCTGAGAAAAAATGCTATACAAGCACGCACATAAAAATACTTTTCATAATTCGCTTCAAAAACAATTGAAAATAAAAAATGAGCTCAATTACAAAAGTAAGGTTCGTTTACAGAAACAGAAAACGCACGAAACAAATGAAATGAGCGTTGCGTTGCGAAAAACGAGAAGAGTGAAAGAGATAGAGAAGAAGACAGCGAGTATTTACGTTTATATATACCTTTTGAAATTAATTCGTGCGACCGACAAACAGGAAGACATAAGAGCACGTTTTCAATATGCCAAATTACAACACTTTAATTGCCATATTCATTTGAGTATAAACTTCCGAATAATGTCCTTTGAATGTGAAACGTTTAAAGTAAATCTAATCTCTTTTTAAATCTTCCAAAAACTAGTGACTCGATTTGTTATTTCGCTTTATTTACAATTGCTTATTAATAAACTAAAGGAAGAAATGCGCGAAAAATAACAACCAATCGAGAAGAAAAAGTTTGCGTAAAGTTCGCAAACAACGCTCGAATCGGCAAGCAAAACGATATCCTGCGATTCGACTCTATGTTCGCGTTTACCGTTCATATCTTTTTTGGCACAAAAAATACACAACGCGTTAAATATCGTGTAATTGAGCAACATTGTAAGTGTTGAGCGTTTAATTGAGACACAGTAATGCGAAAATTATTAATTGTTTCGCGAAAACAAAATTAACCGAAAAAGCAATTAGAGAAGCGAGGAAGAAAAATTCTGAAATTTATCACAACACGAAATGTGTAAAAAATTTCTGTTTTTTATCGAAATCGATTTGAACACTTTTTTGGTGTATATTTGTACACACTTTGCAAACTTAAAAGTGATCAATTTATTAAATGAGGTTATAAATGAATCGAAATTTATTTCAAAAATTTAATGCATCTTCTCATTTTTTGCACTTAAAAAAGATTTATGCATAACTTTTTTCTCAAGTATTCACTTTGAACACGATTTGCTGTATGAATTTCTATTATTAAGATATTTAAAAACCGTTTCGCATCGCAATTTAAAAATTCTCATTCGTAGCTCGTTGTTGTTGAAGTTGTTGTTCAAAGTGTGTTATTAAACAAAACTCGGAAACAAATCTTAAAGAAAACGTTTCATTCTTAAAAGCATTTTTCAAAATGCGATTTTCGAGAGAGAACAATTGAAGGAAGAAGCTCAAAAGAAATAAACGTTCATTTCTTATTGTCGCACATATTCTTGTCAATGTCAATAGAATTTCATCATTAAAGAGGTAGCGAGCACTCTTAAGCGTTTTATTTCTCAAGAGTTTATCCCTTTTTGTATTCTTTTTTAGAATAAAGCATCAAAATGAATGAAAAAGTTTGAATGGCTTCGTATTTTTTTAAACGATGAAACGCAATGAATACATAAATGATAGCTTTCAGTTTGATTTGATTTTGAAGAGATGCTAGAAGATAAAAAATGAGAACAGTTTTTCAAAATTAAAAAATGATTTGAATAGACGGTTTTTACAATGTGTTCGTTTCGATGACTTTTCTCTTTATCTTTTTTTGCTTAAAAAAGATAAAAATTTAAAAATACAATGCGCTAAGACCCGACTTTTCAAATGAAATTACAGTTTTAAATTTTACTACACAATTTTTTGTACTGTTTCATTTCAAACCTTTTCTGCTTTGTAGTGTTGAAAATTTGTCTTATCATTATGTGATATCTTGATTATTGAACTTGAAAGAAATAATTTCATTTCTAATTTCAGTCGCAATTTCTTAGCTTTGCGTGTGTATTTTTGCTCAAAGCTAATTAAATTATTTAGCTAAAACGGTTCACTTTATATTTTCTGATCGCTCTTTTCCGAGCTAAAAGTTCATTAAATTTAGATTTCACTTTGAAGCCGGCGAAGAAATCGCTTTAAATAGTGATACGAATTTTGAAATTGGAAAAAACATTTTTTTGTTGAAAAGTTTTCGTTTTTCTAAATCAGATCATGAACGTAAAATAAAAAATTTTTTACTACTTCTGTTACTATGCACTTTTTGATTCAATGAAAAAAATTTTGACGAATCAAAGAGTCAAGCGAAGCGTTCATAAATATTCTCCGCTTTCAGCTTTTTAAAGTACACAGTAATGAGCTGCTAATAATCGTCGTGTTTCTAAAGTCGTAATGAATTTTTTAAATTGTGGATTACATTTTTGAAAAGAAGAAGAAGTAAAAGATTTTTATCAAATAGCAACTTGCGATTAGGTGGCAATCGTCGAATAACACGAGTACGAAATGTTTGGTACGGATTGTGGCGAATACTAAAACGGATGTCGATTCAAGTTGTTTCAAGAGATTACTACTTGTAGTAGTAGTCATCAATGAAACTATTCACTGTTGCTGAATTTCAAAAGGCGGACTTTCAGTCGATACGGACGCAGATAAATTATCGAAGCAAAAATGATGCGTTTTTACAACGCCTGAAACTGCGATCATTCACTAAAGACACGCTTTTTTAGATAAATTAATTGCGTGAAAATAAAATTGATTAAAATTAAAACAAAAAGGTAAACAAACTTGCTCCAGTTTAAAATAAAATTCAAATGATTGATACTAAAGATTTGTGCGCACGTAAATGCCTATTTTAATAGATTGGAGAAAAATTTTGATCACGAAATTGACAATCAAGTAGAAAATTTGATCCTAAAAGAAATAGCGTAGAAGTAGATTCTCGTTTGGGCGAAAGCAACCGAAAGCAATTTTTTAATGCCATTAGTGAATTTAAAATGACCATTAAAAATTTCGCCTTAAAATATAATCTGAAATGTGAATTCAACTATCTCACCCTTAATTGACTGCTGAATGCTTTCAAGTGTAGCGCATGTTTTGAATTAAACATTGAAGAATGATAATAAAAATTCACTCTCGACTTACGAACTTAATCTTGATTATTAAACGAAGCAATTCGCGCTATGTAATATTTTAATTATCACATTATTTGCTTTTATGATAGTAAAAAACGATTAGAAAAATTTGCTTTCCATACGAAAAGTAATTAAAAGAAAATAAAAAACAAATGCGGAAATTTCATCTCAGGTCAATGTTCAAATAGTAGAAGTAATCGTAAATATAATTACAGAGATTTCACTTGTGACAAGAACGACTATAGTGCGAATGAAAAGCTATTAAACAATTTTCATCATCCTCCAAACATCTTCTTCGCATTCGCGTTAATTGTGAATTCTTTTCGCGAAACTCGAGAACAGCGGTTTCTTCTTGATACCAACTACTCGCTAACCACGATTCGAAAAAGCAGAGGAAACTATGCACAATCATTTGCGAATCGCAAACCATTCGCAAAGCGTTTAGTAAAAATCATGATCATATCAATAGTTTACTGAAACAGTGATTTTACTCAATCGCCTTCAGTAAAACATGCGGCCGCCAATTTGAAAGAAGATTGTTATGCGGAAGAAATAGATTTTCTTTCGGATATTTTTCTAGCGATCGAATTACTTGTAAACGAACTAATGTTATAAAATGCACTTGAGTTTTGGCAAGAAAACACTGCAATAAGGAGCGATTTGAATACATTTCTGAAAAAAACAGTTTCAGAAAAAGTTTAATGCTATAGCATACATCGCTCGCGAGGCGAAACAGTTGAGGTTATTTTCGGAAAAGAAGCGAGAAAATTAAAAAACTGACCTTTTGAAGTATCGCTTCACAGTTGGCCATTCCGAGGCGCGAATGGTTACGAAATGGTCCTGTAAACTCGATAGTGACAATCTTCTCATTTCCATTTCGTTAATTACGTATTCTTCGACTTCTTCTCGGTGTTTACTCAATTTTCGCCGCTTTTTCCAAATGCTGACTCTCGAGAGGTTAGAGAAAGCAGATTTTGTGAAGCATTAGAAATGCAACGATTGATTGGCTGCACTCTAAATTGTCAGTTTCCGCGTCGCGGTATTTACCGAATCGTGAATACAACAAACTGGGACAAGTAACAAGTTTTGGGCGAAAGACTGAAATTTGTCGCTTACTTCTTCTCGCCGCGCGGTCACAACTCTCGCTTTTCGCTTATTGCTTAACTTCGCTGTTGTTTTCGCAAACACACACACCACCAAAAAATGTGAGGCAAAGCAGATGGCTGCGAAGGTGATTGAACCGTTTCGGGATTTAACAGGATCCGAAGTTGAGCAAGCTTCCTCGAAGATAAATTCACTTCTTCATCGCAATTAACGCTTTTCTTTCGTGCACACACATATAAACATAGCGCACACGGTTTTCGTTTTGCTTCTGTCAGCAGAAGTCGACAATTAAATGCAATTCGAGTCGAGCTTATGGTTGAACAGTGAGCGAAGCGAATAAAAGCGTCTGAGCGAGCGAAATAAGTTCGGCGAAATGTTTGAAAAAAGTTGCATATTTAAATTAAAACGAGAAAGCGGCGCAAGAGAGAACAACAAAAGCTTCAAAACTTTTTTAAAGAATTTTTAGTGGAGAACGAATACATCGACGAATGGCTTCAGCACTAGCGAAGAAGCAAGTTTACTTCAAAATGCGTCCTTCTCGCATTCGGGTCCGCCTTCGAAATAGACATTACTGAAGGCGATTTCGGCAGGTTTTGTTTATTGCCGAACAAAGAATGCAAAAAATGCGCTTTTATTTCTCTATTTAACGGTTCTGTTTGGCTGTTTGGCACTCGAGTTTTTAAATACCGTTATTCACTGTTTTGCACAGCGTATTCTTCTATTTTATCGCCTTCAATTGAATAGAGAATGAAATCCGCCTTTGATTTCAATCAGGACAAAACAGCGTGTTGTACTACTCTGCCCAGAAAAAAGTTTCTTGCTTTATGCGCATTGCTTCGCGCTAACAAATACTTTTTCTGGACAGGTCAGTGCAGATAATTAATTATGTGTGTATATTTTTGCGTTTTGCTGCTTCCAAACCGTTTGCAAAATAAACTCTGCTACAGCTGAAAATTGAATATTCGTTTTTTTTCTTTTAATTTAACCGCAAGATATTTTTTACTATTCCTGAACACGTTCATTAAAGCGATCGTCTCTACTCGAATCGCTTAATTCAAAAAAGATCGGGTCAGCACAACGCACAAGTTACGAATAAAATTATAAAACGTTGTACGGCGTGAATTTCGCACTGTTCACATGTAAATTCTGCGTGATATTTATTCAAATTTGCAACGTAACGTCTGTTAAGCCAATTTTAGCATTTGAATAATATATGTGTCGAGTGGTTTTTTAAAAATGGTGTAATTGGTAAATTGTCTCATTGCCTCTGGTTTGAAAATAGTTAAACTTTTTTTTCTCCGGTTATATGTAAACAAGAAAGAATGTTGGCAGTGCATTCTAGCAGCCAGACAATTTTGTCTCGACCAGAAAGGAAAGCAAAAAAGTTTTGTTCTCGCATTTTCCTCATTCTATTTTAAAATGACCTTTGAAGTACAGATTTTATTATTATCTTCTCTAGCGTCGTTTTTAATTTACCCATACAACTTCATCGCGCCGCGTTCGTACGCGAAGCAAAAGAAGCAAAAGTTTTTCGGGTAGAAAATATCTTCTTCGAAAACGGGCCAAAGTTATTTTCGCTCGCTTTTGCAACAAAAAACTAATTTTCTCGAATTGATCATTTTTTTGTTCGCGTTAAAAATGAAAAGATGAAATTTGTTTTTTTTTTCAAGAAACGGGTGAAAAATGTAAAAATTTTTAGAGATAGAGCAGATTTCAAAAACGATGATGACAATAATTTTGACGCGTGAAATGCATGCGATGATAAAAAGTGGTCTAAATTTTTGTAGTTTTATTTATTTATTAAAATAAATTGCAAAATGCAATCGCACTCCACCCTTATTTCTCAAAACGCCCATTAATTTAAGGCGCGTTTAATTTTTTATTCGCTCTCTAGCTCTTTTGAAAATTAAAAAGGAAAAAAATTTCAAAAGCATTACGCAAACGAAAAACGCGATTAAATCTCTAGCAGAAACGCGAAGTAGTAAAAAATGTTGATTATTGAAAATTGTGGTTAAAATTCAAGCATTCACACGCAATTTGAGCTTAATTAATTCGTTTAGAAACGCTTTTTTGCGAATGCGCTCGCTGCAGAGCGAAAAAATTCTATAGTTTGAGAGTTTGTTGTTAAATAAACATAACCTCTCTTGAAAGTATGTGAGTAACTTTTCGCGCACATAAAATATAATAATGAATGCGAATAAGAAGTAAACAGTAGAACAAAATTTTCAGCAGTGAGAAATTCACAGCACACAGCACCAGCATCGTTTCTCGATGCAAAAGCACTTTCAACACACGTACACACTCGATGACCTTAACTGAAAATATCAAACTTATTTAAACATCGAGGTGCTCGTACAGCGAATGATGTAAGCGTATATTTATTTGCGTTTTTTACTCTTTTCTTTGATTGCGCAAATAATAGTGACGAACGAACGGTGTCCATCAAGCTTTCAAGCTGTTAAATCGTCGCTGTTTCTCAAACGCCATTAAAATGTTACATTATTGTTTGAATGCTTGACATATATTGCTTTTTACTCGACGTGCGATTATCTTTTTTCCTTCAAAGTATGCGTATGGAAAAAATGTTGCAAATTTAATCGCCTCGATTCGTGAATTGTCATCATTTTTTTTTAATCTCTTCTAAACGCTTCCAAACAAACCACAAGCAACACGAATGTCTGTAGAATGGTTGTAGTTGTATATTATTCATTGAAAATTCGAGTTTAGATTTTGATACGATAGCATTTTAATATCGCCACCAGTGTAATTTGCGAAAATTTATTCACCTTTTTAATGCTTATGATCTGTTCTGATAACTTCAATTTGCAAATTTTAAAAAATAAAAATAAAATTTTTATTTGTGCGCAGCGATTTGATGTTGAATGAAAATAAGAAGAAATGATCGCAACAAAACAGTCTATCGAAATCAGCTAATTTTGCGTTTATCAAGAGCTATAAATAACAAATATTAATAAGATGATTACAGTCATAAACGTATAATTTTTTCTGCAACTGAGAGCCCAAGAAAAGAGTAAAATTTTCATAAAATATTATAATGATGCAAATTTTAGGCCAACGCTAACGAGCGATACTTTTCTCGTTTTAAAATTATGCAAAAAGTTTTTTCGAATAAAATTTTGCTACTTTTCTTACGAGAAGCCAGCCTTAAAGATGCATAACATGGTGTTTAATAATTCTAAATACTGAGATTTTTTATCGTAACAAGAAAACTATTTTTCTTTTTGCGTAGAAATAGTTTTTCAGTTTTTCCTCTTCGAGTTAACATGAAACATAAATGCTGACACAAAGTTTTATTAGCTTATGGATATAGATAACTAGAGAATTTAGCAGAAAAAATTCGTGTCGTGAGCTGCAAAAATTATTAACCAGTCGAGAAACGATTTGTTAAATAGCAGAAAATTGCTTTAACTTTTCGATGCACATAGAAAAAGTTAAATGATTTATATTTACCGAGAAAAGTGTCCAATCACCAGCTTACTATGTTTCGCTTTTATTGCTTATTATTAATAATAAGCAAGAACAGTTTTCACCTTCAGCTATAGCGCGTCTAAACAAACAACAGTCTAAACGCCCATTGAATTTTGCAAGGATATTTGGGTGTCAAGTGTGCAATTAATGTACTGTATGTTCAAAGATCACCTTTTCTAAGCCTCTAGTGAAAAAACTGATGAATTCAGCGATGAGATTGTGTATATGTCATTACCGCTGCAAAGAGAGATTATCGTTCCTATCGTTTTCGCATTCATTATCTCGAATCTTGCGACACTAGCTGCTAACTTTTTTTCAACTAAATAATGTCGCCTTTATAATTGACTTTTAATTTAACAATGACACTACCTTTGTTTAAAGCACCGGATGACAGCTGCATCTCGATTTTCACTGTTTAAAATATTCTTAATAAATTTAAAACGTTCTAAGCCATTAAGAGAAGTGCAAAGTATGTGAAAAAAGAAAATAACGCTTTGAAAACAAAACCAAATGCAGCTAGTTTTATTGCAGTAAATTTTTTAAGAGAAATTAATTTTATTGCCGAAAAGTGAAAAATACGAAGTAAAAAAATTATTAGCTAGAAAAATTGTTATTACGAGAGTATATAATGTTTGTTCGTTGTCAGAAAAAGTACGAATGATTCAATTTAAAATTCAAAACTCATTTACAATCGCAGATACAAACTTATTAAAAAATAAATTTCATCATATACATTTCCGTTTGTACTGTTCACAATTATAAAAATGTTACAATAAACAAATTGCAAAATACTTTTTGTAATAAATGTGCTGAATTGAGCTAATTGTTTAAAATGAATAAATTGTTCAAATTTTTAGTGTTAATGTAACTTTGTTCATTTGCCTTTTAAATTTAAATTAATTTTGTGTCATTGCTCGATGCCAAGCGCGATAAAGATTTAATCAAAATTGACAAATTCTGTTGATTCACAAAATTCAGGCAAAAGTCTTCTTATGGGTCAATTATTTTAAACATAGGTTTTTGCAAATTATATGAGAAAGTTTTCTCTTCGCTCCCTCAAATCTAAAAACGTTAAAGTTACAAAATACAGAAACATAAAAGTCAAGCAAAACTGGTGCCCTTGCCGAGTAATCTAATACCATTCACATTATATAATTCATATTTTGTAATGATATTAAAATGATTTTTAAATACAGTGCCGCAACTTGGCACAGAGATAAATAGTTTTTGGCTAATTGTTTGCATGTAATTTATAATTAGACTTAGGATTTTCCTGCAATAAAAAATTAAAATTATGTATGCATTTTAAATTTAAAAATTATGCGCAAAAATTATGCAAAAAAGAAATTACAAAACCGCCTACTGAAAATTATTAGAAACCAATTAGTTCTAAATTTTTTCAATTAATGAATCAAGTTTTTCCTTTAAGGATAATATATATAAATCGAATGCATGAAAAAGTGTTGAGATACAAGTGTTGTGATAAAATTGTGAAAAATATATAAAACACCTAAAATATTTTTTAATTCAAAAAAATTAAAAGTTGCTCACATGATTGTACGAAAAATTTATTAAATTTTTGTATAAAAGCTCAATTTTAAAATTCGCAGATTATATAATCCTCCGGTTGAAATTTTAATTATTCATCTTTTAACGCATTAGATTATTTTATTTTGACATTTAAAAACTGGCCTCTAAATTGAGTGAGAAAAGCATGAAACTCAAAGTATGAATTAAGAAATTTAGAAAAAAAAACACATTGAAACTTAAAAATAATGACAAATTTAGAATTGAGAATTATAAAGCAACTATTGGGCCACTTTTAGAAATATTTTATGATGTTCTCTTTAGCGAAAACTGTAGAAATGATTTTTGTGCAATGAAACTGGGTTTTGTGAATTTTTATGTCATAAAATAATTATTTTTGTTCATTGTAATTCAATTCTATTTATAATCTTGTCGAATTTTTTTGTTTCGTTACAAGTTTCTCTTTTGATTATTTATCATTAAAAAATATTTTCAAAAGACTGGATCAAAATCTCTCTTGTTAATTAAAAATTCTACTTATGAAAAATTTAAGAATCGATAAAAAAAGAAATTCCATTAAATTTTTTTTAACAAAATTTTTTGGCTTTCATTATTTTTCTCAACTAAGGCATTTACAATTGATGCGTTTAATTTAAACTCTCGAAACTGTAAACTTCGTGTTCTGTTTGCTTTTTTAAGCGAACACCATAACGTTTAATCCATAAATTTAACTGCCTTTTATTGCGGAAAGAAAATTTCAAGATAAATCGCATCACGGATATCTTCTTTAGTTTTAGGTTAAAAATAACAAAATCATGTTGCAATTAATGTAACTTATACTTTTCTGTATGGAGAAAGCATTGCTAAACTATTTATTGTACGCAACATTAAATTATGGGAATCTTAAAATTTCATTTTAAAAATACTGATTCAGAATTTTAAAAATTAATAAAAAAGTTCCATGAATTTGACTGTTGCCGAGTTTTGAACAAGTTTGTACTGCTTAACAATGTCACAAACATCATAAATCGTTTCATCAAATATTGAGCAGAAAAAAATTTTATTTTGCATTTCATAAGACAGAATACGCAACGATAATTTAAAAAAAATTGCAATGAACTTAAAAATTATATAGCAACTTATATGTAAATTTAGCTTTATGCCAATCACTTCTTTCGCAAATTGAATATTTTAAAACTTAGAAAGATGCATCTTCATGATTAATGTTAATGGTAAAAGCGACTCATCTGTTTTATTTCAAAATTAGATCCTGCAGCTAAGCAAAATTTTGAAATCAAATGTTATTTATAATATTTCGAAAGCGCTAAAAATGTGGATAAACTTTATACGTATTACAGAATTTAGAAAATTGTTTTATTATAGAAAGGTAGGCACAATATAATCTTTGAATTATAGGAATCCAAATTGGTCCGTAATTGAGATTGAAATTCATAAGTTTTTTGAAGCATTTAAAATCAAATTATTACGTTTAAAAATTTTTAGCCCGCATTTGTAAATTAAGTCTTATAGCGACATGAATGCATAAATAATTTAAGTTTAATTAATGTCTTTAAAATTCATAATCATTTAAAACTTCGTTTTCAAATAAGTTTTGATTCGATTGAGCTAAATAAGTCTCTCAGATTAATCGATGAAAATAACTATTGAG
The DNA here is from genome assembly GCA_003675995.1 of Dinothrombium tinctorium. NCBI lineage: Eukaryota > Metazoa > Arthropoda > Arachnida > Trombidiformes > Trombidiidae > Dinothrombium > Dinothrombium tinctorium. The sequence continues at coordinate 20,214 of NCKU01000116.1, read as the reverse complement.
CCTGAGATTTGCGCTGAATGTAGTGTCAAATTAAAAGACAAATAATCGACTTCGAATTTGTAATTTAGAAATCAACAAATGCATTTCGCATGAGAAAAATTCGTTGAAAAAAACAATTTTTTAAAGGCCAAGATATTTTGGGACAAATGACGTATAACATTTACGAATTTTTCTATTACTAAAAAAAAACTTTAAAAAATATTAAAAGTGAATGTTTTTATAATTGTCTATTGCTTAAGCTACGCTCGATCGCAAATGATAGTGGAAAAATTACTACTAAAACAAACATTTCAGATTGGATGAAAAGAAGAAAGAAAATTACTTTCATTTGCGAAACGAATTTGCATATCAAATAGTTCACAAATGGGATTTCAAGAAATTAGGTAAACTTTATATTCCCTGAAAACTATTAGCTTATTCAATTGTAATACATTTCCCTAGATGTTAAACTGATATTAATAATGTAGCCTGAGGCAATGAGGATTCACAAATTCATAAAATTAGCTATTTTTGAGCAGAAAACGAAAAGACATTTTGTAGATTTATATTGCATCAAAAGCAACGTGAAGCTTGATTAAAGAAAGAAAAACGTGCAAAAAATTGTTTTGAATATATACTCAATCAAATGCGAGATCCTGGAGATATCGATTTGATGCTAGAGTGCGATTTATGCGAGCTGAAGCTGATTTTGTGTGAGCATCACGAAGCATAATCGTTTAGGCTTTAAATTTAGTATAAAAACGTTAAAAAATTCTTACGTTTGCGGTAATTATAAATGTAAACAAGGGATTCTGAACCTGACCCAAATCTGATCGCGTATCATTATAAAAGTTAACGTGACAGTGATTATTACAAATGAAAAAGAAAACTGCAAAAACGTGAGTGAAGAAAAATTAAGAGATGCTTAATTAGCCGTGTTTAACCGTTTACTTAAGTCTAAAAATAAATCGAAATTATTTTATTAATTTTCTTAATTAATCTAAGCGGTTTAAGGACTAAAATCATAAATAAGATTTAAAATGTATTTTAAGTTTGAGATGCGACTGAACTTTGTTCTTGATGCCCAGCAGTGATACCAATTAAATCATTTTCTACATTTTTTAACGCCCAGTGGTGTTCACAAATTTGCAAAGCTTCCCATTCGGCTTTGAAAGCTTGTTTAGGATCAGGCGGCATTGCCATCGCCGCTCCTGACATCTGATCTTGCATCAATCTCGTTTGATCGGCAGCATTATTTTCACCTAAAACCAATGTATAAATGCTTCGTAAACCGAATACGTTTAGAAAGTACCAACTGGCGGACGAAACCCAACTCGCGTCGAGTGACATCAATTCGATGCCTCTTTGTAGCATTGGTTTAAATCTGAGTGTCAAAGGAAACGGCACTTTGGTAGTGACAAAGCCCGAAAAAGTCCAATTAATCCAACCACCGATTAAAATCATGGGCAAAACATTGGTTATATTGCCTTTTAACATATCAGTCATCATTGAAGGATCGGTGATCGGATTCGGCGCTTGAGACGGCCGTTTGGAGGCCACTTTGAAGTATCCCGTTTCTTCATTATTAAAATAATGACGTCGCATCAAAAAAGACTGCAAAAAAGAATGATAAGAGAGGAAATGAGCAAATAATCGGAATCACCTGTTTGGGAATGTATTTGCCATTTTCGCGAAGAAAGCGACTGCGAATCAGCGTTTGACTGTCCTCAACTTGCTGCAATTCCACTTTCTTTGTGCTCGAAATCAGAATCGAAACGTAATGACGGAGGATTCCGACGAAAAACGTGATGATAACGATGGGCAGAAACACCCAAACTCTGATCGAAGGATCCAACAGCAGTTCACCCATTTTTCCTTCGCTCAACGCCTTAACACAGCGACATCTGTTTTCGCCACTTTTCTTTTAATCGTATTGTTGCGTTCACTTTGCTTTAAACGATTTTCTCGATATTTCCTCTTTAATTGAATATTTTATTTCAAAATGGCTCATTGTTTTTTGAAGTGCATTGTCAGATAAGCGCTTTTTAAATAAATGCACTCAATTGTTGTGGTTTAAAAAACTGTTGTTAGCCTTAAAAAGGGCATCAACGATAACAACACTAAACTCATGCAAACTTATCGAAATATTTAGCATTTTGAAACTCTCAAATATTGTTTAATAACCTAACATATTTAAAATTTACTTTTTCTTTTGAGCCAGTAAAATAAAATTTAGCCAAATGTAGTTTTTGATACATTTGGCGCAAGAATATAGAGTCGTTGAATACATTCACATGGTTGTAAATATCACATTAGTGCGAAATCGATCTTTTGGTGATTTCTTTAAATAAGCTTTAATTTTTTTTTAATTTAATCTTTTCTTTTTGACTTTCTACTACCGTATTCCTTCACAATATATGGCATGCGGTACTATTTGAAATAAGACGGCTTACCGATCAATTTGAGATATAAAATCATTTCAATCATGGTTTAGGGAGTCAATAAACAAGCAGCAATACTTTTTGAAATGAGCTAACTAGGAACCACTTCGAATGGTTTCAGAGCTTTTCGTTTCAAAGTTTATCCTAACAAAGATACAAATACAACATAAAAAAGCTCCATTGTCCTTTTGTGCACATAAAACTCGTGCGAACTTCATAATTAAGTCTATGGGAAAAAATTTTGTTTTTAATGCCACAGGTGACCGATTTCACGAATTTTGATCAGATTTTCTTTTAAGTGATGTAATTTTTTAAACTTTATTTCTATTATTTTCAATTTGATATCTTGTTTAAATTGGACAAAATAAAAATATTTATTATCAACTAAATATTTCAATAAGCCATCAACCTGAATTTCATCAAAAAAGCTTTCAAACTGACAAATTCCGATTAAATTTAGAGTATTTCTTTGCCAATATCATTAAAAACAAAATTTTTCTCCATAGACTTAATTATAAAGAATGCACGCGAATAAAACTTTGCACGAGCGTTATATGCACAAATGAACCATTGATCCTTTAATGTGGTGTTTGTATTTTTGTTAGCACAAACTTTGAACGAAAAGCTGTGGAAACATTTGAATGGGTTCCCAGTAAGAAAAATTAATCAAAGTGATAAAATTAATTAAAAATGTATTTAATAAAGTAAATAATTTATATTAATTAATAAATCTGTATTTAATAAACGGACTCTACAGGTTGAATTATCCCTTTATGAGGCCTTTTCGACAAATTCTGAGAGGAGCCCATTTCCTCCAGTCCGACCAAATAGTTACATATTTTTCTGTTGTACTTTTCGTGGAAACAGAAAAAAACGGGTGTCTTTAAATTTTTTACCGCAGTTTTAGTCAAAATTTTCAAATTGAAAGTTTTATCCAAATTTCTAAACTATTAATTTGATATTGAGATAAAAAAAAAGCTGAATTTGTTTATTTTTAGCTTGTGAAATAGTTTTAATTTAACTCTGTTTTTCGAAATATCTCAATTTATAAAGTTCGATGCAAATGGTCAGTTAAAAATTTTTCAAAATTTGAGATCAACTCATTCTAAGAATCGAATGTTTGCTGGCTGAAACTTTGCCTTCCCATTCTCGAACAATTATCGGATTATTCAGTCAGAAGAGACACTTTTCGCACTATTGTGACAAAAGTTCATTTTAAATGATTCGAGCATTTATTTCACTCAAAAACCACCTTAATCATATTTTTATCGCTTGATAGTTGTTCAATTTGTAATAAAATCATAGTTTGTTGTTAGTTAAACAAGTGAAAATTCCTATTTAAGCGATGCTCACAATGCCTTTAATTCATTTATTTATTTAAGCTATTGCTGCCCGCCAAACTCTTCGAACAATGTCCGAACATCAGCTTTTTCAAGAATTGACCTCTTTGCAACGAGAAGAGAATGAAACAATGGAGTCGATGAGAGCCACTAAACGAGAGCTTCTTCAAAACGACGAAATGATGCGAAAGTTAGATCAAAAGCGTGTTCAACTCAAAGACAAGCTCAAGATGTTGGAAGTGAGAAACGAAGAACATGTTAAGAAACGGAACAGAATTCTAAACGACTTAAAGCATAAGAAACTGAAAACTGATGGTTCGATGGTTAAAGATGTAGCAGCAACAAGCGAAATCAACGAAACAAATGCTAATATTAGCCACGGAGGAAACTCAATCGAAAGTTATCAGAACACTTCTTTCTCATCTTCTCAAACAAGTGTTGATTCAAGTGTTGAGTCGAAATCAAAGGAAACCGAATCTGGTGTGAAACCAAATTATCAGAGTTTGATGACCGCGTCTAGCATCGAAAAAGTGAATCCAGTGGTTAAGGTGGCGGCAACTAATGTTCAGTTCTCAAATAACAAAGTATTTTATTGTAAAATGAAACGACTAGATTACGAAAATCAGGACAAAGCTCCAATGCTAGAATACGACGCGAAAAGCCAACATACGCCGCTTCAAAAACCACACGTTTTTGGAATGAAATATGGCACTGCTGGAACAAACTTTGGAAGAGATCCTCGTTTAAAAGCTTCAAAAATTCCCGCTGTGGCTGAGATAAATCCATTTAATGGAGCAACAATGCAAGTGACGGGTAAACTTGAGAAACTGCAGATCTCTATAAATTCAAATGTTCGGATGAGAAGTGTCTGTGTTCTCACTATCGTTGATAGAAAAGTGTTTGTTGGTTGTCGGGATGGTACCGTGAAGCGTTTTGATTTGGACAACGTATCAGAAATGGTTCATTACGTGGGTCACAATGACAGAGTTCATTCGATGCTGGTAGACAGCTCAAGGAATATTCTCTTTACAGGTTGCAGTGACAAAGTGATTCGTTGCTATGAAGCAGCAAGTGGTCGCTTGATAGTGGACTACTATCTATACTCTACTCCACAATCAATTGTTTATGGATGGGGTCTAATTATTGTTGGTCAAAGTAATGGCTACATTTCGCAGTTTGAATTCAGAAAAGAGTTTTTGTTCAAAAGTATCACCAGGTTTAGAATGGGCGATAAGATAATAACAATTAGACCGCTGTTTCACGAGAAGCTGAGAAGACTCTTGGTACTCGCATATGGCTGCAGACCAACGATTGTGAATGCTCTAAATGGCGAAATACTGCTGACACTTGCGAGTAGTTATGTATTTTCGCCTGCGTTTTTGGTTATGCAAAATTCAATTTGCTGTGCGTGCTTTGGAGAGAGTACAAAGATATTGGCCGAAAAGAAATCGTTGATTGCGGTTTACGACGAAAATCAGGTACTTCCCACTCTTTAAGAAGCATTGATCAAAGCTGTGTTTTCAGGATTGGGAATGTGTCAAAACGAAGGCAGAAAAAGGTGTGATCACTGCGGCAAAATTGAACGGAAATGAACTCTATATGGCTGTTCTTCTCAATGGATTGACGAGAATCCATTGTTATAACTATCCAAATCTTGATATTATTTGGATCGCTTACCTCACTCACGAAGGCGTTTTCGCGATAGATATTATAGACGGTCAAATAATCACAGGTTCAGATTGCGGTATAGTGAGCACTTTCTCTCCTGAAATCGGAGGTCCTTTTCACTGCTTAAATGAGCGATGCAATTGTAGCATGCCTTTTGCTCGTAAGATTGATTTGAATACGCATCAGTTAAGAATAAGCTCTTACCATGCTGCTAAGACCTTCGATTAATAATTTGTTTGAAAATTCAATCATACAAATGTCATTGTTGAAACAAGTTGGTGGCTTCTGAGGTTTGTTTTCCTTGAATGGCTGAAAAGTGCTCTAAACATGGAAAGAATTGTTTAGGAATTAATATGCATATGAAAATTATGCATTTATATGCAAAAATAGTTTCATAAATATAATAGACGGCGACCAATAAAAACCTCGCCATAAATTATAAATTGAGTGACAGCCATCGAAGCATTTTTTGCCATTTGCTGTTTACAGGCAAAATTGCAACAATATTTTTCAATAATCAAAATTTTGAAATTAAAATTTCTTTTTTGGACAAATCTGAATGACTTTTTTGTTTTAAAATCGCATTGATTTGAGTTAAGAGAACACTTTCTTTTTTTTAGTTGAGGATACAAATTTTCAATTTTTCGTAAAAAACATTTTCAATTTGAACGTGCATTTCATTTTTTAGTGTTTTAGAAACGAGAAAAAACTGGAAAATTAAAAATATTTAAAAATCAAAGGAAAAAATACGAAATAAAAAATCCACAATGATAATTTTAATCAAATTATTTTATCTACTTCAGAAAGCACCAAATGTCCAAAAATCTGATCATTATTAAGAGGTGCCCGTTGTAGAAAGGGTATCTTTAATTGAGTTAACTTAAGAAGATATTTTATTTTAGCGTCCATTAGTGGAAGTGACCGCTCAAGAGAGGTGTCCGTTAAGGTGGCTTTTAATGTATCAGCTTTTAAAAAATAAGTTTAGCAAAATAAGAAAAATGTCAAAAATAGAGAATAACAATAATAATAATTTTTATTTAAATAGAATAATCAAGGCACAAATTTGATATTCAACATTCAGCCTACTCTATCTTGTGATTAAAGCAATCTTACAATTGGTTTAATATCCTTTCTAACTCATTATCAGTGCGCAAAATGAAAATTCAAAACTATTTTTTAAGCAATTAGATCGAAAGGGTTGAATTAGGTTGAATGTTTAATAACTGTCTAAATTGGACTTGCACAAGGTTTTATTATTTAATAGCACGCTTAAAATTTTTAAGTCAAAAACATTGTTAAACTCATGAAATTAGCAACAATGAAGCTCGCTCAAAACCCAGCAAAAGGCAACGAAGGCTAAGACTGTGTCCATTTCACAATGTCAGGCTCCAAAATTGAATCAAAATACATAAAAATTGTCAATTAGAAAATTGTAGATGAAGCTTTCATCTTTTTATTGATGCAATTTTTTCCCTTTTGCGTTGAGTTCTTTTTTATTTAGTTTAACAAATATTTTTGTCAACTTTCTTTCCATACAGCCTGTATATCATTATTGCTATTTTATTTTGTTCTTATTATTATTGTTATATAGCTTTAAATAAGATGAACTACCGTGATCATAAAGTACATTTTACTTTTATTAAAAGCAAACTTCACTGCTTTGCAAAACGTCATAATTGATATCAAAATGCGTATTTACATTAATAAAAAGGATGCCGTTTTTGCAATGCATTGAAGTTACTTTCAAAAGTAAAATGTACTTTCGTATGATCACGGTAGTACATCTCTAAGATGTCCAAAGTTGCATTTTTAGATTCAAATAGTAAGTACGCTCGTTTTTTTAATATCAAAATTATTTTATTTGTTATTCTAAGACTTCATTATATGCTGTATATTTAAGAGATTGAAATTTATGAAACTTAATTAAAATTTTTTCTGTTATGTATTTTTAAAAACATTTTAACATTTCAATATATGCAACTTTCTGCTAGTCCACGTGGGTATTTCAAATAGATTTTTTTTTCGTAAAAATATAAAGTTCTGCAATATTTAAAAGTTAATTTATTATAATTGGTTTAAAAGTCAATCCTAAATAAAAAATTTAATTTATATTTTATTAATGTATTAAAAAATTGACTCAAAAATTTCAGTAAAATTCAATCGATGAAAATTGCTTCTTAATAAAAAGAAAGCCAAGTGGAACGAGAGAATTATTTTAAACATATATTTTAATTTTTATTGATATTATAAAAATTAAAATTCGATTGAAATTTTTTACAAAAATTAATTTTTAAAAAGAGGTGTTAACACTGAGTTTTTCATAGACAAAATTATTTCAATCTTTAAAAGGCCCTTTAATAAGTTAAGATACGTCGTTTGTTTTTTATATAAAACGACTAATTGAGTCTTAATAAAAAATGAAATTACAATTTTTAAGAAGAAAATCATAATTGAACTAACAAAAACCAACGGACAAAATCATTAATAACCTTATTTTAAAAAAATAATTTTTTACATGAAGAAATCAATAGTTTTGTTTAAAAATAATATAATTATTCAAACATTAAATGTTTATTTAAGTGACATACTTAAGGTTCCTTCATTGAACCGTTAACGAAAAATATCAACGATTTAGGATTTGTGCATGTCCGGTTTGGTCGGGTTTTAACATAAAGGTTTCTCAAATCGCTCTTGTTTACCCTAAAATAATTGCATAAACTTAGCTGTGCAACCTTTTAACCAAGCTTATCTCGATTTTAAATTGCATTTAATCAAGGTGTTTGACTTAATCAAAACAAATAAAGATGGTAAAAATTTTGTCATTATCAAAGCATTAATATTTAGAAAAGATTGAATTGTCGATGAAGAAAAGATTTTGTTTAATTTTTTAAAGAAAATCATTTGTAAATGCGTTTAAAAGGCACAAACAAAATAGTCACGAAGTATTCAATTTATACAATCAGACAATAGGGTTAATCATTACCTTTGCTTAAAATAAATTTCAAGAATTAAATAATTTTGAACATTTATTTCCCTACTTTTGACAGCGTCCTCACGAAAAAAGCATAAAAATTTCGTTTAGTGGTGTGTTCAAAAAGAATCTCCGCTCACAAAATAAGTGACATTCGATCTAATAAAAAAATGAAAAATTTTTGTTCAATCGAGAATTCATCTTGAGAAATTACTTTATAAAAAAGGTAAAAAACTTGAGCTATTTAACAAGTGAAAAATAAAAGTGCAGCGAACAATGCTTTTGCAATTTAAAAGTTCCCTAATTGTCAGTCAGTAAATTTTCATTAACAAACTAAATATTTTTACGCACTTCAAATGTAAAAAGTTGAATTTATGCATTTTAAACAAAAGCAACCTTTTATGCCAAAAAATAATTTTTTTACGCAATAAAATATTTTCACACTCAATATGAATCTGTCGTCTTTTGATGAATGAAATGAATGAACAATTAGAAAGAAAAGCTTTATTTAATCAAATAAAATTAAAAGCTGTCAGTTTTTGCTCGGTGTTCAATGTTAACAGTGGTTCTTCAAAGTGAATACTCTTTTTTGTTTTAAACAGTAAGGCAGATTTTTCGTTTATAATTCATTTATTACTGTTTATCCCGTTTTAAAATAAGCTTTAATTTATGATAAAAAGTAGCTTATAATTTTATTTCGAAAAATGTGAAGCATCTTTATGAAACAAGCTCTTAATCTTGCATTTAAATAGCAAACATTTGTCAAACTTTCACCTAGCAATTTGATCATTTGATATTTTGACACTTTTAAAATTTTAGATAACACTTATAATAATATCATTTTATCTCCTCAAAACATCTTATTTCTTGAATTTCAACTTCGTGGAAGCGACTGCAAAATTTTTGCTTTTATTTATCATGTTTACGACAAATTTTGTCAACAGTTTGTGTTTTACTGTCTTATTTGAGAAATAACGGAAAGATTTTTGAAATTTCAAAAATAAAAATTACTTTACACTAAATTTTAACCATTATTTGTTCTCTATCTTCAATATTATTTTTTCATTTATTGTATTTTTCCTAAATTGTTGGTACTTTTTTGAAAAGAATAATTTTTTATTTACATTTCACTTAAAATATTCTCATATCAAAATTAATACTGAAAATCAAATAATACCATGTCTTCTCTTGTTTAGTTCCTGTTTATCTAATTCATAATTGATTATTAAGATAATTTTACATCGTTTGAATCTCTTTTTTCACATTCCTCGTTTCAAATGCAACTCTGTTCAATCAGTTATACCAATATGGAAAAATTATGCTTGTTCTTTGTCAATCGGCTGAAGGGTACTTCAAAACATTTGTTTCAAAATTACTTTTTTATACTAGAGGTGTGCATGGTAACGGATTTGATTAAAATAATATCAACCATAACCATTAGGCTCATTTCCATCACAATATCATAAGTACATTTTTTTAAATGTTACTTCTATCAACTACCATGCATGGTTGCTAACTAGTTCCATTCCATGCCACTACTAGTTCCAATTTTAACCTCTCTGGTCTTAAAATCACTGACCTTTACTCTTCTTTGGATGTTTCGCTTGTTGATCATATTTTGTTCATTCGTGCAAATTATAACGCAATTTTTTAAGTAAGCATTTTAAATAAATTGTTACTGTTTATGTATAGCTTCAATTATTCCCATTCATACCCATTATCATAACTATCTGTTACGATTCCCTTCGAATTCCTAACAAGTATAGTCCCTTTTCCATACCACTACCAGCTGTGATAATGGAAAAATGTGTTATTCCATTACCATTTTCATACCATGTACACCTCTATTTCATACAATTTCTAGTTAAAAAAAAGTTTGTGTTGTGCCCCCAAAATGTACATATTTTCGAATCCAGGACCTGTATGAGGTTACTTTTGTATAGATTCCTGGTTGATTTGGAAGTCCGCAATCTTCGCCGCTCGAAACAATACCGATGACATACCAAACACCTTCAAACTTGACAACAAGAGGACCTCCACTATCTCCCTACAGAATTCATGTGAGTAAAAAGAGGAGTGAGTCGAGTTGAATACTTTGCATGCATCAGCTCCGCCTTCTAAATGTCCTGCACATAACATTAATTTTGGAATCACAACCAATTTTCGTTTATACAATTTTTGGCAATAAAGACGATTGAGAAGAGTAACAGATGCTTCTTTCAATCGCTCGTCTTCTTCAAATTCTATAATTTATCAAAAAGTAGTTTTAGAAAAGAGATAGATCAAGTTAAGCATGAAGTTAAGAAAAAATCACAATTAATGCACATAATTAACGATTAAAAAATTGAATTAATTGCACATGAAAAGTTTCAATGAACTTCACGTATAATATTTTAGTAACGTTCAAAGTTAATTGAACACTGTGAAAGAGCAAAAATTAAAATTCCGATTGCAATTGTTCCGTTTGACTGCAATCAACGGAAAATGTACTCAAAATTCACAAACTCTAAATTCGGTTGAATCCAGTTTAAAAATTACCTTTTGAAAATTGGATTTTTTCAAATTTCATTGATTTCAGTGGTTAAAGCAATTTTTTAACATTATTTTTACGCAACTTGCCTTCGGCATAGCCCCAACCGGTAACGTATGCAGTAATCCCGGTTCGTTCGATATAATAAGTGTGCGGCAAACAGATCGCTCGTATATAATCATTGAAGACTAAAGGTGCATTTAATTCGATGAGAGCAATGTCGTTGTCTTTTCTATTTGCGAATTTCTAGAGAATTTTTGAAATATTATATTTAGTCAATGATGATAAACTTGCGCGCAATGATTACAAGAAATATTATGCAAACTTGTATGATTGTTGCGATTGCTTTTCATGATAGAAACAAGGAATAGAGTGGGCAATTAAAGAATTTTAAGTAGAAAATTCAATTTTTTTTTCACACGACAAATAAAAACAAATATGTGAATATAAAAAAATGAATGTGAAGAAAAGAATGTGACTTGCATTATTTGCCCTTTTTTGCTGTTTCATTTTCATTGACTTTCAATCACAAGTAAGTTTAAAACGATAGAAGAGGCAATCTTTTAACAAATCATGTGGATTACTTACCTTGTCGTCTTTTAGAGGCAAATAATCGGGATGAATTATGATTCGGTTTATATAACGTCTAACTTGAGTTTCGTCGTTTGAAATTTCTCTATATTTACCAAATAAAAGACTCCACTCGCTTATATTGAAGCCCCTAAGCAGTTGCAAAATTTGAAAGAGAAATATCTTCAAATTCTTTTCTTTTTTAACATCCTGTATGGTGAAAATCTAGCTTACTTTTCAAAAGAAAAAAATTTTAAATTTATGCTCTTCAATTCTCGAAAGTTTAAAATCTTAAGTGATGATTTATTTTTTCAGCTTTCCCGCTTAATGTACTTTTTAAGTGATTAATTTTTTCCTTGAATTTAATTGAATTGAATCACTTGAATTAGAATGAAGTAATGAAAATTGGATTATGATTATAAAACTCATATATTTAAACTTTACACAATCTTTTAGTATTTCGACTGGCATTTTACTTATTAAATTTTATTCGTTTTTAAAATTAAAATTTGTTCAAAGTTAAAATACCTTCGAAAGCAATGAGCCGCTGTTAGAATCCATTGTGGGTGAATTAAAACTCCACCGCATCGGTGCCCATAAGGCTCTTCAGGTATATATCTCACACTAACCATCCAAGGCCATATTCCAGGTTTCGCAATCTTTTTCTGATTTATCACTTTTTTGCTCTCCTCAAATTCAAATGCAGGCTTTCCGCATTCGAAGTCACCCATCTTCTGGCTTTTGCATTTTTCTTCATCTGTTCCATCTCCACAGTCATCTTTGAAGTCACAGATTTGTTTCTTTGATATGCATAGGTGATTTCGGCATCTAAATTCATCTGAAGCACAGTTTTCTGAATCTGATTAAAATTTTAAACAACATTAAAATCTAAATCAATTTTGATAGTACCTTGCACTTCATGTATACTATACTTCAATAGAAAACCTTTTGCATTTCGCAAAGCATTGGTGATAAACACCAGATGCAACGCATTACTAGTTGAAACAAGTCTATCAGGAATGTTTTGACCACACAACATTTGCAACAAACGATCTTTGCGAGTTTTACCATCAAAAATATACAAACCATCTAATCTACATCGGAAACTATATTCGACATCGAAATTAAGAAAATTAAGTTCAATGAGTTTATTTTTTGGAGCTTCTATGGTCCATGAACACAGAGTGTTACTAGTATAAACTCGATTTTCTCCATAGTTTGGCGATGTTAAATATCCACTGCTGAAAGAGTCATTAAGAAGCAACCTACTGGATTTAACATCCGAGATCAAACTTTGAGAAGTAAATTGATTACAAAAACATTCACAGAAAGGCAAATAAAAACATTCAAAAATTAAAACGGATAAGAAACTTTGAGCAACAAACATGCTTTTGAAACGAACAACTTTAATGAATTAAATTTGCGATCACAATTTGAAATCAGATTAAAAATTAGTTGTTAGCCTTCTGCGGATTTTATGAAATACTTCACTGAAAAACCACCCACACTCACACACACTATTACAGCGATGCTTCTTGCTAGTAGCGCGACTAACATAATACATCTGGAAAATAGTTTCATTCATTATCATTATCAGCTTAATTTCCAAACATTGCCAATTATTTAAAGTTCGTTGCATGAAATCTTTACGTTCAATCATTAAAAACTCATTAAAAATTTCGCAAATTTCAAAGCAGCGATCAAATTATACAAGAAATTATTTATATCAGGGATCTTAAATGCAGACAAATGTAAAAATAGCTGCGGGCTTTTGTAAATCTCTCACTTTCTAATAGCGTTTCGACACACTTTCTACGTCAAATAAGGACATTTTTTTTTCAAGATCTGCTGCGTAAAGTTATCGTGAAAGTTGTTCGAATTGAATACTTTAAGAAAACACCGAAAAATTGCGACACTTTTTTGCAACAGTTAAGAATTTTTAGAATTTATGCATTTCACAATTTTTAGTTTGGGAAAATTAAATTCAATTTTGATAATTATAAATTTATATTAAATTTACTTCATCCTTCAGCGTTGATTTAGGATTAATAAATCCGCAATTATTAAATTACTGCGATACTCTTTCAGAAACCGAATTCGTTTTATAATTTTAAATCACTTGTTTCGATCAGCATGCAATTAGCATTTGAAGCAGGTGAATTAATTAAACAACTTTTTACTCATATATCATGAGTTATTTATGGTATTCATACTTGTATTTTTAGCCTCAATCGCTGATTGAATACACCAAAAGGCCGAAAGGCAAACAGCATCTCTTCATAAATTAAGAAATAGTTTCGCCAAAAGCCGCCGACGGCGAACGTTTCGGTTCATAGGTCGCATCGATAAATTATAATATTTGGCTCAAAATAATAATTTTAAATTCACTTCGAAACAGAAACAGGATCGAATTCGACTTTTGAGTACAAAAATAAGCGAATTTTGCATTCGCAAACACAAAAAACTAAACGTTGTCGAATGCGGCCGCATTCGAAAACTCGAAGAAACTTTCGACGAAACATGCTGCGAAGAGAGCGAAACTCGGAGACGGACCCCGAGAGTGAAAATGGTTCAAGAATCGAAAACGCGAGCGTCGAATGATTGCGAATCGAAAAGCGGCGAAATTTCGAACGCGAAGACGGCGAAAAAAGACAAACGACAGGAACCCCTTCTTTCAAAGGTGCTCTTCTTTTTTCGCCTCTTACCAATCGTTTCATCGCTTTGCTTTTCGAAGTACAGGTGGTCGTTCGACACTTACCGCCGTCAATGACAGAAGAGCAATTCTTGGAACAGGTGTCACCGATTCCTGATCACAATTACTTCTATCTCGCCAAAGCTGACCTCAGTTTAGGTCCATTTGCGTTTTGCCGCGCATATATCAATTTTATACATCAGGAGGATATATTTATATTCAAAGATAAATTCGATGGTTACGTGTTTGTCGACAATAAAGGCAATGAATATCCTGCGATCGTTGAATTTGCTCCCTTTCAGAAATTACCTCGACGTCGCGTGGGTATCAACGGCATGCCAGTATCGGCTGAGAAGCGGGACTCTAAAAGTGGAACTATCGAACAGGACTCTGATTATATCAAATTCTTGGAATGTTTGCAACAATCGAAAAGTGAAGCTAATTTACCCTCGGCTGAAGTTTATTTGGAAGAAATTGAAGCCAGAGAAAAAGAATTAAAAGCAAACCACGGATGTCCTAAAGTTACGACTCCTTTGATTGAGTATTTAAGACAGAGAAAGGCTGAGAGACTGAGACTTCGTGAAGAAAGAAGAGAGGAACGAAAACGACAACAGGAGCTTCGCCGTCAACGTGAAGAGGAGAAGAGAAAGAAAGAAGTGTTTCCAAATGTTAAGTTTAAAGAGAAGAAAGATAAAGAGAAAGAAAAGGACAGAGAAAAGGAGAAAGACAAAAATAAGGAAAAGGATAGAGTTAAGAAAGAGAAGGAAAAAAGCAATGAAAAAAAAGATGTAGAAAAAGAGAAGGATAAAACGCGAAACAAAGAAAAGATGAAACCAGAGTCGTCTGGAAAGAAGGTTCTCTCTGCGAAAGAAAAAAGCGAAGAGAAAGAAAGGCATTCTTCTGACGTTCCCACATTTACTGTGAAAGTCTTTCAAAACTCAGAAAGAGGCAAAAACGAGAAACCGAAAACAGACAGCGGCAATGCAAATAATAAAGTTAGTGAACATGACACGAATAAACAGCAAAGCGAGCAAAAAGACATGCAGAATGCAGAAAATTCTAATCAAACCGAGAAATCTGAAGAACATAAGCCATTTGAAAGTCAACGTCGTATGCGTAATAAAGACAGACCGGCAATTGAGATTTACAGGCCTGCAGCTCGAAGATTTGCTTCTTCAAGCTCAACTGAAGCAAAAGATCGCCATGAAAGTTCAAGCAGCTCTCATCGCGAAAATACAAGATTTGACCAGAAAAACGATCGATCAGTGAGAGTTACGAAGGTTTTCACTCGATCTAAACATAACGATTGAGATCGTTGAAATTTTGGGGCAATAATTAATAATTTAAAACTTCAGGCAGCATTCCTTGAATCATTCTCGAAACAAAAAGGAATGGATGAAAATATTTTGAGTCATTGGAAGGAAACAACTTGATATGATTGCACAAGCGAAGTGATTCTGAGAGAATTCTTTTTTCGGCATTAATCGTTTATATTTCGAATGAGTTTATTGCTAAATCAAACTGGTATTCTATCAATTACTTTGTTAAGAATCGAATAACAAAATCTTTTCGTTTTAAAAAATATATGAGCTAAGGGCAGTAACTTCGGCATAAAATCAAATTCTCTTTTACAGAGATAATCTCTGCTTTAGTGAGAGCAGGTATAAAACACGTAAAACCAGGAAATAATTTCAAATCATTGTCCATACTTCCATTACCTTCGAGAACGATTAGAAACGATCCACTTTCTTTTGTTTTTAATTCATATTGTTTATCTTCTATGTATACTCTGATAACTTCAACAGCAAATTCATCCACATCTGGTTTGTAAATGCTTACAAACTTGTCAATTTGTTTCGGTTTAAGAATTAAATCATCCGCACATTTGCAATCGTATGTCAAAGAATTGCATAATGTTTGTACGTCTTTGTATTTTGGTGTAAGACCCGCTCTTATCACATTATCGGAACACGCCATACATTCAATGCAATCTGAAAATAAATAAATATGATTGGAAAATCTGCGTACATAAAGTGGAAAACATTACCGCCAAATAAGTATGCATGAGGTTCATTGGGAGGAAGAAATATTGCTTCGTACGGCTGCAGTTGTATTGCATTCAAAAAGAAAATCGAAAAGCAGCCGATATCTTTTGGGTAATAAGAATAAACTTTGTTGAACACCGATTTTAAATTAGGATCAGATATATTTTCGGCAGTATCGATTCGTTCGCTTAATACTTTCAAGTTTGCTTCGACCAACTCTTTAGGCGCATTCATCAAACTGCTGAAACACGATTGAAGCGCGTCTTTGATTGTTTCCGATTTAGCGTCGATCAGTACTGAGATATTATTCTCGCCGATCAACGCTCTTAATTCCGGTATATTTTGAAGATTATTTCTTATTTCATCAATCGGACGAAAACTGAGCAAGGCATCGAATGCTGAAAGTGCGATCGCCATCTCAGGTTTATGATTATTGTCGGGATAATTAAGCGGATCTTTTTCGTGAAGAAGTTTGGCTAATTCTTTATCAGGATGCGTTTGAATAGACAACGGTTGTTCAACTGATAGCACTTTGAAAAGAAATGGCATATTTGCACCGTATTTGGCGATGAGTTCGCTATTTCCAACAAACTCAGGCGATTTGTGTAAAATCGACGAAAGCGGGTGATTGACGAGTGCAGGATCTGGACCAGCGACCAATGCAGGTCCTGACGGATGTGTTCCCATCCAAAGCTAAATGAATGAGGTTCGCTTTTTAGCGTTTAATTTGGCGAGAAAACAAAAACACTGACCTCAGCGTAAGCGGCATTTTCATCGACATCGAAATCGGCGTTCTGATTTTTTATGTACTGAGCGATAATGCTTTGCGAGCCCTTTTTTCCCCAATGATACTTCTTCACGGCGCATTGAATCGCGATCACTGCGATTAGCGGTGTTTAAATGCGGAGACAATCAGCTGTGTACTTACTTTTCGTTCGACGCCACCGAAACACACGTGACTCTCGTTTGTGTGACACACAAAATGATTGTTACATTCGACGAACAGTTTAAACACAACGTGGCTTTATTCAATGATTTCGACACAAACGGTTTGTTTCTGCTTTTCTTCTTTCGCTCACTTTTGTTTTCACTCATTCGATCGTAGCGAGCAAACGTTTTACGGTCGCACATAAAACTGAACTCGCTTCACATTCATTTGCATTCAATTGTGCCTTTTGTCTCATTTTTGTTTACAATCGATCGTTTGTTATTTTGCATTACACTGTTTTGTGTGTTTGTACACTTTTCTTCTCTCGAAATGGATTCTGACTTAAATTGCGAATTTCAGAGTGTCAGCGAAAGCGTTTTCACTCTCAAAGGCCGTACATTCTTTTCGATTATAATTCCATCAATCGTTGTTCTTGAATTGTGTGTCTAATTTTAACGATGCAAACATTTTTCGCAAATACAGTGTTTCAAACTTGTAAGCAGTTTAAGCAATCGCTGAATTTAAATTTCAGTTAAAAACGAAATCTGCAAAACGGCGTTGGATTTTCTTCACTCCGGAATCAACTTAAAAATATGCGCCAATTTAGCACGTAATTGACTTCTTCTCATTTTCAACACTTTAAATTTGTTTTTGAACGCAGAAAAACTAAATTCTGACTTGGATTCGATGAAGGGCGCTTTCGAATCGCTAATATTTATAATCACGCAAATGTGTCGATTTTCGGTTCGTTTCACGATTAGCAAACAAAGTAACAAAACTTTTTTCTTTCTCACTTCCAGCTATCGGATTCAGACTTCGAGCAATCCTTAACTGAGCTCGCGATGGATGAATCGATGAAGCAAATATTAGTCGATTGTTTTCACGAGCATAAGCTCGAGATACGACAAGTGTTGGCGAAAATGGATCAGGAATCGAACTCCGTACCAATTTATTCAAATGTGGAATGGAGATCAGAAGTGCTACTATCGAGCCGAATGTTGAAAAATGAATTCAAACCGAGATTCATTTTAAAATTTGAATTCAATCTGCAAAAAGCAAAGAAAGCATACATAACTGTACAATGCGATCCTTCCAATTTAATTCATCTCCACGAATCGCTCGAAGAAGCGTTTGCGGAGTCGAAATCACAACACGTTTTAAAGATGTTACGACTTCTGAAATAGAATTTAATTACATTCGCTGTTTTTCTTTTTGAATTTTACTCTCCGATTTTTATAATGTTTATGTTTTCAAAAAGGGAAAAAACTGCTTTTTGATACCGCACAACTGCTCATCATTTTTAATCACGTATAACTATGATAATGGTGATAGATAAACGGCGGCTATCAAAGCTGTTTTTCTATTTTTGTTTCGCTTCCACTGTTGCTGAAAATGGACTTTTTCGACTCTACTTGAGATCACAATAATTCGTTTCGTAACTTTGCCGTATTCTTGAATCTAAAATAATTTATTGCGAGTACATTGAAAATCTGTGGATACACAGAATACTTGTTTCCGGCAATCGCAAACATTTATATCAAGCCATTGTGCAAGCAGGCAAACAAAAATTTTCGTTTCCTCATTTCAAAAAATTTCAGAATATTGATGTATTTTCTTTATATTATAATTTAATTTTTAATTATAAGTCAAATTTGTGCCACGTGAAATGTTTGTAATAAACTTAAGATGTAAAAGAAGAACTAAAGACTAAAGAAGCTCCTTTATTTGCGATAATTATCAACGATTAAAGGCTTGCGTTTTTGAAAAATAAGCAAAACGCAAATGTTTAACCATTTTAAAAATATTTGCAAATTTATTGCGAAAAATTTTTCTCTCTTAAATTAAAAAAGAAGAAACTCTAACGATCTTTCTCTATTATGACTGCTTCTCGACCATAATTCAAGTCAGATTCAGTTCATTAACATCACAATAGCCGGCAATCGCAAAAAACAGCAAAGTGCATCGTGAATATAAGAAACTCTTTGTTAATTATTCGAATCAATCAATTACAATGCAGCTAAGGAATTGATATTAAAACAAAAATACTATAAAAAGGCTCCAATATTAAAAAGTGCGTTGGTATTGTGGGACATGTATTTGCTAAAGAAATTAGTTTTTAGAACATCAACATTAAATCATTGTTTGTTTTCTTTACCTATTAGGTAAAGCAATAAATTTTAAAGTTTTAAACTAAGAGTCGATGACTATTCTACTTCTCAACTTTCCATTTGATTAATTCCTCGAAAACATTTTAATAAAGAACCATTTGGTTTTAAATCTAAGAGCTTTATATTTCTAGTTTGTAGAGAAAGGCAAAACTTTCCATGTCTCCAATCAAAAATCGGATATCCGCCCATATTGTGCAAGCGATATCACCAATACTCGTCATACAAAGATTTCCGCCCTTAAATCTTCACACTTTCGCTTGGCTAATTCGGTGCGATATCAGAAACGTGTGCATAAAACCAAATGTAAAATATGTATATCACTCTTTAGCCATCATTCATTCGTTCGCAACTTTATTCTTCGTTTCACTCTCAACCAGCTGTGCAAATTCTAGTGTCGCACTCCTCACTCCGCATATCGATACCTGAAAAATATTCCGTTAATGACACCGCGTTTAATAAATTTACGTAACGACAAATTTTTGTTTTAAATTTGCAGCAAAAATTTCTTGAGCTTGAAGCTTTCATAATTTTCAAGTTTTTTTTTAAATTTGTCTTAAATCTTGCCCAAATTTAGCTTAAATTGATAGAGCTTTTCACAATTGTTATGATTAAGCATTAATTAAAATTTTGTTTGTTTGTAAAATGTTTAAATTTTTTCGAAAAGAACAAAAGTTTCATTCCTTTTTTGAACGTAAAGCTCTTGCCAGAATGTTTTTCTATCTTACTGATATATTTAATGCAAAACATCTCAAACAATTCAAGCAGAAATTGTTTACTTTAACTATAATTTGCTACGAAAAGTTATCTTTACGCCAAGTGCTTTTGGTGAAAAATGAATCTTTTGTATTTTCATGACACAATAAGAATGAAAAATATAAGCTT